>PVJO010016722.1:0-41151 GCA_004026905.1 Hystrix cristata
TGTTTTTTTATGTGTGTCTACTCTAAATTCACTAAGCAGGTCTTTCATTATGGTTGTCATCTCTGACTTAACTTGGCCAATTATTTCTAATCTGATGTTCTCTATAACCTCATCCATCTGTTTTTTAACTTCTGCTGCTATCATTTCTGAAAGTTTGGTTGAGTGTTTTCCAATTTCCTCTATTTCATTGTCCTCTGGAATTGTTCTGGATGAGCTGGGGGTCTGGGGTTGTATCTTACTTCTGGGTCTCGACATTTTCTTTCTTTTTATTTTTTTTGGTATCTATATGTATTTCCCCCCTTTTAGTTTCAGTGCTGATTTTTATATTTTGATTATGGGAGGTTACTTGAAGACAAATATCAATACTTTTTAGGAGAGTCCTGTTTGTTTAGTGTCTTCTAGGCATATGTGATTCTTGGCTCTCGTGGTTGTCTCAAGACCCTGGATTATGTTAATGATTATTACCTCAGATAATTACAGTATTACCATATGAGAATATACAACTGGTTATAGCCTGTATGGCACACTCATTACACTAGTATATTAACAATAGCATCAATTACATTCATGAAATTGACCGACTGTGGTAGAAATTAACTTTGTATCTTTAACCATAAGAGCAAGGTCTACACCGTCATAAAGCAGAATCCAATATAAACCAGGAATTTGCATGTAGTGGGTATTTTGTTAGTAGAGTGATTTCCCCCCCTGCTTGTAGCAGGGATAATGAGGGTTCGGAAAAGATATAGAGGTAATGAGGAAAGTTCTATTAGATGTAAAACTTACAATAGGATATTACTTATGATTTGGGAAACTTGAGTGGATAGTTTACAAACAGTGAAAGGTGATAGTAGTGGGTCACACCATGTAGATTCTATACAATATTTACTCATATGAAAAAGGAAGAGGAGAGAGAAAACAAGAAGAAAAGGAAAAACAGCATTTGCTTAAGGAAGGAAAGATATGAGTCAAGCAGGAGTCAATAAAACAAAACAAGAAAGAATATGTAGACAAGAGAATATATTGGACAGGTATCAGGATGAATAAGAGAAAGAGAAAATAAGGAGAAACAAAACCAATATATACATATATTATGTATACATATACATACAGTGGAATTTCTCTGATGGCCACCACTCTGTGGGGGGCACAGGCCGAAACCTGATTCTGTGCTCGTTAGCCCTACTGTGCCTGCAGTGGTTAGTGCTGGGTACTATGTTGATCCTGGCCTCCAAGCATGAAGTCTGGGGTCAGTTGTCAGACTGCAGCAATCTGGGGGATCTTTAGTAGACCACCCACATCTCCTTATAGTTTATGTCTCTAAAAGTTCCTTAGTGGTGTGGGTATTGTTGGCTTTACCAGATAGTGATGGCTTATATCAGAAGAGAAATGGGAAAAGGAAAAAAAAAAAAAGAAGACACTGAGGGAGAGAGGTAACAGTACTTTCAGTGCAAGGTGTTTCCCACCCTCTTTGATGTTCACCTGCCGGTGCGCGGGCGAGCCAGCACAGATCCGCGCCGGGAAGCGGCCTGATCTGCAAGCTCAAGCCTCCTGCCCATGATGGAGTCCGGAGCTGTCTTCCCTGGGAGGGGGCAGAGCCAGCGTAGATCCGCGCTGGGAAGCGCCTGACCTGCAAGCTCAAGCCTCACTCCAAAGATCCAAAATGTAACATTTAAGTGCTCTAACAATAAAGGAACTGACAACGTAATTGTACTTGTAAATATACATTATACAATATTGATTTGATAAGATGTGTGTCTTTTGATAAATATGTGTGTACAATTTTTATTTTAATGTTTTTTAAAGTAGTATTATTTTAAAAAACAAAACTAGATTTTTTATACTTTCAGATTTTATATAATTTAGTCCTTAAAAAATATTAAGTCATAGTATTGATTCCTAGAGCACTTAATTTGTCCATTTTAATTTGGTCATTACTCCCTGTAGTCATGTTGTTAGAATTATAATTACTGAGTTAAAATATATGAACTTGATTAATAGGTGAGAATAAAATATAGTTCTCCAGTTCTAAAGTTTGACCTGGGTTTGAATCCCAGCTTGTCAACAATTGGGTAAATTTAGGCTTTTTCATGCTCAGTTTGTTAATGTGTAAAATTGCAATAATAACAGAACCCTGGTAAGACAATTGCTGAGATTACATGAAGTACCACTGGTAAGTTTTTAGCAGGGTGAGCATGCAAATGCCTGCTATTGTCACTGCAGTCTTTTCTTTGGATGGGTTGATGTGGGGGTGGTAAGATTATATTGTGACTGAAGGTGATGATTTAAGACATTCATTTAAAAATATTTATAGGACCTTAATTAGCTTTGCCACATAAGCCTATAAAGTGTATTCCTAGAATTCTGCCAATCAATTGTAAAGATTTCAACTTTCATGTTTTTTCAATTTTGTTAAGAATGAATATTTCATAAATTCTTCTTTGTGTTTATGAAGGTCAGCAATATTCAAAATTTTTTCCTTTCCTCTATTAAGGCTGCATTCATCAGCTTCAGAAAAGAGTAGGAAAGAAGCTAAATATTTGAAGTAGCAGCATTCAGTCACTTTCTTTAACAGTCACAGGAGATCAAACTTAATTCTAATGTGGAGCAGTGTTTTAAAAATCTTCCCTAATCCTGCAACCGGAAGTACAGGCTTTGTTAAAGGCTTCATAGAATCACAGACTATTCTCAGAGCAATCAGTCTAACTGGTTCCTTTAAAATACTTGTAAGATATTTGTCACTTCACGTATTTATATGACAGATTTATTTTCATCATAATCCCAGTTGAAAAACAATTAGGTTGTATATATAAAAATAAAACTTACACCTTTAAATAATGCCAAAGAAGTAACACATATCAAACAATGGCAGGGTTCATGATGAAGCTTTTTGAATGATGGGAGTAATATGTTACTAATGATACTGGTGGCACAGGGGAAAGAAATTAGCGAGACTTAGCCCAAGCAGTTGATTAACAGGCATAAATTAATAGACATAAATAATGCCTTTGGTACTCACGAGGTCCACTGGATATCATTACATAAATGATTGACTTGTTATCAGCCACGAGCATTGATTTTTTCAAATTGTGGGTAGAGGTCAAAAAGCACCTTTTGGATTGATTAATTTCATGAGCCAAAAGGACTTGTGGTTCTTAAAAGTCCCCCTACATCACATTATTCATGTGAAAGTTGAGACAGATATGTCAGTTAAAATAGAAGTTCCTGTAACGTTCTTTCAGGATTATTGACCTTTCTGTGCAGTTCTCCCAAATGAAGCAGGACAGCTTTGCTATCTTTAAACCATTTCCAAGAATTGTGAAATTACACAAAGATATGAAATAATACGCCAGTGGTTCTACTAAAGAAAGATTTATAAGTTGAGAATAGATTTCCTTGCCCATCATAGTTTGAAAAGTTTTCAGATATAGACTAAATGATATAATTGATTTCTAAAATATTACTTTTGCAGAATTAATTAGTTGCTAAAGGAACCAATTTGTTAAAAATTTGTATTCTAGTAAAATGTTTTAAAATTAAACATTTTAGAGTGTGTTTTCAGCTAAAGTGAATAGTTTGTACAAAGCATCAATCAATACTCACTTTTCAGGTGGGTGTTATTTGATTACTGAAAGGATGTCTTAGAAAGGCTTGGAAAACTTGTTAAAAATAAATATGATGGCTTTGGAAAAGTTATGTCTTTCATAAAGTAATTTTTCATTGAGTGAGCAATTATTGCAAAAGTAATAAAATTTCTTATACAATAAATAATTTATGTAGTTTTTTAACATGTAGATATTTTTCAGCTTTTATGTTGAAGTGTATTTTAAAGATTCACCTCTGCCAGGTTCCTGAATCCAGTAATGACATAATAGGTTGTATCACATTAATCCTCCAGCTGATTAAAATTCTGGAGGAAAAAAATGAAGAAATTAGAAACTCACCCAAAACAGGTATAAACTGTAAGACATTCTAGCTTAGGAATAAAGGAAACCACACTTATGTGGTGATATCCACATTTTATTTCAGTTTTCCTCAGAGATAATATGGCACTGTATCCCATAAGAAATGACTAAAACAGGAAAACTAAAGTCATAAATGGTGATACAGGATGAAATTCAAGTTGTCAGAAAGGCTACAAATTAAGAAAGGAAACTCTGTAAGTGAGAGTCCAGGGGATGTGCCCAAATCTGTGCATACACTCTTTAATCCTTAGGTAAACATTGAACTAACTTTGGCAGATAGCTTCCAGTGCCCAAAAGACTTCAATAGTGAAGGTGAAAAGAGCTGAATACTGATTTCTATGGCTTCTGAAAATAGGACAGACATACTATGTAACTGAAGTCGCATCAAGTTAAGGGAATTTTGAAAATGAATGCATTTTTATTCCTGTAACAGGTGATTAATATGCATAATCTAAGCTCTGCAAGCTCAAAATGACCACTCTTTAATTCATCTGCCAAGTAGATGAATATTAGCATTATTTTTGGTAGTATCTGAATTCAGAGCTCCTGAGATATATCAGTGACAATGCCTAGCACACAAAGAATTGCTAAGATACAAATAACTTAGCAGGTGATCCGTAGTTAAGAGGAAACAATTTTCAATGGAAACCCAGATGACTCAGAATTTAGAATAAGCAGACAGAATTTTAAAGCAGCTATTTAAAATATGTAAATGAACTTAACAATAACTGACTATAATATGTAAACATGTAAGGAATTCTACCAAATAAATGGAAAATGAACAAAATTCAGGATATTAGGGAAGTAATAATGTACAATATCATAAATAAAATAATTACTTTATGGAATTATTAGCAGATTGGGGATGCAGAAGGAAGGGACTGAGTAATACAAACTGAGTTAACTCTCCTGAAAATCCCCAGTTTTGATTTGGATGCTTGAAAATTGACCCTCCAGATATGTGGAGTATGGAAGAGTTTGCTGATTCATTCTGGTGTTTTATGCAGCTTAAACCTTTTCTGAATATGTTCCAGCCCTGATATATATATATATAATCCCAGGAGTTCTGAATTCAGATACTGCCTAAGAATAAGGTTACTATTCATCTATTTAGCAAGTGAATTACAGGGTGGTCATTTGAGATTGCAGACCTTAGATTATGTGTATTAATCATCTGTTGTATATTTTGCTTTAGTTTTATAGGGCTACTATAACAAAATTCCACAGTTGGCTGCTAAGACAACAGAATTTTTTTTTCCTCAGACTGTGGGCAGGTTTAGTTTCTGCCAAGTCCTCGCTCCTTGGCTGCCTGATGTCTTCTTTGGGATTTTACATCTCTAGAGCCTCCCTTTCCTTCTGAGAACACTAGTTATATGATATTAGTTATTAATGAGATTACACCACCCTTGCAACTACGTGTTACCTTGATTACATCTTTAAAGGTCCTGCCCCCAAGCAAAGTTAGGGGGTTAGGAGTTCAGCTTGAGAATTGTAGGAAAACACTATGAGCCCATAATATTATCTCAGTTCATTCTTACTCTAGCAATAATAATAATGATGTGATCTAACTAAGAACCAGGCACATTTTTCAGAAATTCTGTCTTAGGGCAGGAATGAAGGATGTGGCTACCAGATTCATTTGGCCCTCACGTTAACTTTTCCAGTGTCAACATCATTGGAAATAACACTGAATATTTTATATTTCACTTAATTTTGTTTCTTATATTTGAGAAAAATGGGACTCTGTTTATCAGTACTCTTGGAGTATACAAATAAAATGTGTTAGCATGAATTATTTATTTTAAAAGAAGTGTGGACTCTAAGTGTTCATTAGTGTAGTATTGTTGCAGTGTTACTTTTCTACTATTTTCCAGGTACTTGTATTTAAACACTTCTCTCCCCTATTTGACTGTAAACTTCTTGAGAGCAAGTCGAAGTTACGACCTTATTTGCTATTTCCCTGACGCCTTGCAGAATGCTGGATATGTATGGTAGAAAATCAATAAACATTTCTTTAATTGTCTTGTACACAATTTACTTTGAATTGCTGAAATTCAATAATCATTAGAATGTTCAGTTTCTTTCAGGATTTTATTTAAATAGATAGTGTTATTTTGAACTAAGCGCTTTGGTAAAATGTATTTTCAGTCATTAACTATTTATGATTTTCTTTGAAACAGGATTATTTAAAATTCTTGGAAACAAGCAGTAAGCTCATTACAGATGGTTATAATTCAGTTTTTTGCCTTTTTTTAAGTGAATGGGGTACATTTTAGTATGTAAAGGTTAAAGGAGCACTATTATGTTATCTTGAGAAGTTCACGGGCATACAATAATTAAGCTGTAACATCTTTCCCACTTGTTATAGGAGAATTGTGTATAAGATATTTGAGGTTGTAGACCATATTCTAAAGTATTTGTATGAGGTTTTCTTTTCTATTTTATTTCAACTAAGCTTTTACAAGGCTCAAAAGCTAAGGGGAAAATAATGTGTTATCTGTTTTTATACAGCGGTTTGATGTAGGAACAAAGAGAAACACTCTTCCCCTTCCCTCTATATAATATCTGTTTGACACTCCAGTATGCTTCATTAATATCAGTCAAATAATTAAAATAGATGGCATTCTGAAATCTAAGCAAAACCTTTTAAGTAGATGCCTAATACAGCGATCTTGCACTTAAGAGAAAAGGAACTCAGTTTGTTTCTATGTGTTTTGTATTCCTCTCTATGACTACAGTACAGGTTGTGAGTTTACACTTCAAATAAAAAACAAGCAGACTGAAAAGTGTAACCGTGCCTTTTCAGCTTACTTCCAATGTGAGATGAATACTAATATTTCACTGCCTTCAAACAGTGTGAAAAATTGGTCATTGAAAACACTGAGTATGTTGGTGGTGTGCTGGCTAGATCCAATGCTTCATTCGTCCTTACTTTTCTTTAAATTGCATTTCAACTTAGAGGAAAAAAATGGGAAAAGAAAGAAGGGAATCAGTGAAAGTAATAAAAGTGTAGAGAACATACATATAAATCTGTTCCCTCACATTTTGCTACAAAATATCAGAAATCAGTTTGATTTCTTTCTTGTAGTTAAGCATTTGTGGAGAAGTTAAAAATAAGTTTGTAAGTTTGCTTGTTTGTTTGCTTGAAATATAGACTGTCTTCTTGATTGAAAAGTGGCTGTATGTAAAATTAGCTTCCTCCCCTAGAATTGTGTTGTGGATATGAGTACATTAAATTTGTTTCTTTTCCTACATTCAAAAAAATTCAGAAAATGCAAGTATCCTGTTCCCCAAAAGGATCAGGGTGGCGCTGTACTCATCAGTCGGTTAATCCACTGAAGAGTTCAGAGTTAAATGGCCTGTGAAGGGCTGGATCTGTTTGGAGGAGGCGAGCCACAGAGGTATGACTTGGAAGGCTGTATCTCCCTCCTAGGTTCCTCCCTTGCTGTCTGCCTCCTGGCTGCCATAATGTGAACACTTTTCCTGTGCCAGAACCTTCCATCATATGTTTCCTGCTGCGAGTCAGCCAACCATGTATGGAATCCTCTAAAAACTGTAAGCCAAAATAAACCTCTCCTCCTTAAATTGTGGGTATTATTTTGTCCCAGTGACAAGAAAGCAACTAAGACATATCCTGAGTCAATATTTAAAAGAAGTTTTATTTTTTGAAATATCTGAATGCTTTTAAAAATTTAATTTATTTTATTTTAATGGTACATTTTATATGTACATAGTGATAACATTCCTCGTAGGGGATTTGTACCTGTACATGATATATCTTATTGCTTCTTTTTTTCCATTCTTTTTATGTTATACAATTACCCTCTTTATTTCTTTGTGAACTTTTCAGGCTTCATGTCTTTGAGGTATATAATAGATATTGATGTTCCATTTTTAATATTCTCACTATGTATTTGTATTCTCTCTAGGCATCTCAGCCAATCTACTTACTGGGTTTACTTACTACTGCATATATGATTGGTGATTTCCAAGTTTTTTCCTAGTCTTGCCTGTCATATCCTCAACTGTGTTGGATATTTACTCTTAATGAAGTTGTATTGTCCCTTCTCAATGAAAATACTAAATGCACATATTAGAGTCCTAGCCACTATCAATTTTTCTCCCATTTTTCCATCTTCCTCATTCTTATCCTATTCAACAGAAAAGCAGATGTCCCGATAACATATTCAAACTGTGTTTCTAGCATCTCTTTAATCTCTACCACTGATAATTTTATGACTAAAAGTCTGCTAACTGATCCCTGCACATAGAGCAGTATTTCTAGTGTGAACCCAACTGTGATACATTGCTTAAAATACTCTACTGTCTTTCCATTGGTACTAAGTTTAAACAGAAATAAAAATGCTATCTCTTTAGTCTCTGTTTTCAGTTCTGTTATAATGCCCTTTGTATTCATACTATACTAACCTTTACTTGTTTCTTTTTCTTGAAACTTTATGTGTTACATTACAATAAACCTTTTCCCATTTCCTATGCATCCTTTTATTTTGTTTTTTTTGTTTGTTTGTTTGTTTTGTTTTTTGTGGTGCCGGGGATCGAACTCAGGCCCTTGTGCTTGCAAGGCAAGCACTCTAATCACTGAGCTAAATCCCCAGCCCCTTATCCTTTTATTTTGAATTCTACATTTCCATCTCTAAAATGCTCTCAATGATCTCTTCCATCTGATGGAATTGATTACTTCCTACAAAGTCTTTTTCTATCATTGTTTATCACACTTACAGTAAATAAATATTATACATTTACTGTTACTTATAATAAATATTTTCCAACATAATTGGAATTTCCATTGCCTAAGGAACTGGTCTCTTTTATTTTAGTTATGCTTCTGTTAAATGGATGAATTTATTGCAAAGTATATTTTAGGAGGAGGTTAAATTTTTTTTCATTAGGCAGCATTAACAAATAGGTATACTTTCCAGTTGTGTCCTTCAGAATGGATAATACATTTTAGAAAACAAGTGGAATCTTCCTATTTCTCCTGAGAGTCGTAGAGAGAGCAAGTGAATGCTTAGATAGATCCAGCTGATTCTTACTTTTACTGCAGTATACCATGTCCTAAGAAGGGTGAAAACAAGGTACAGTTGCTATGTCCAGAGGCATCATGGCCCAGAGGCACAGGGAGTAGAATTTGTTGGTAACTAGCCAGGGGTTTTAAAGCAAGACTATTGCTAATGTAGGAATATTACCACTTGAGTTACTGAGTTTGAACTATCCCTATTTATTAATGTTATTGTGATAGGGGGACACACTTGAAATTTGTGGACTGTAATTCAAAACTGCCAAATGTCTAAAAGAAAGGTATCCATTTGTGACTATACATATTATTCATTAAAAAACATTCCCCAAAGCCTAACATGTGTCAGGTAATGCTAATGCTGAAGATCTAAAAATGAATAAGACATGAGCCTTCACTAAAGAAACAAACTCTGGTAATGATGCTGGACGGCACAAGTGTCCAGTGGTTCTAGGCTCTTTCCCTGTACCACCCAAAGACTTTACTGGGAAAACGAATCAACAGTTGAGTGGAACTTTCATTTAAAGAAAGAAAAGGGGGAGGGTGAAGAAAAGAAAAGACACGCATGCAGAATGGGCCACTGCAGAAACAAGAAGATGGCAGAACAGGCAGACTGAAGTGGTGGCAAAGTTAAAGGCTGCCATCATTTATACTCTCTCAGATCCAGTCAGGGAGAAGTTGCTCTGCCCACACATCCCAGCTGTGATTGACAGTTCACTTCCTCTTGTTCAGCCTCCATTCCAGATCAGGTTACATCCTGCTTTTATCCTCCATCCCAGCTCTTTGTAATTTGCCAACTAATGTCCTGTTTTCCAGCCAGTTTGCCATGCCCTAATCTCATCTCAGTAGTATGAGACAAAAGTATAAATAAATAATCACAGTTTAATAATCTAAATATAATAATGTCAGTAACAGAAGAAGAAATCAACTCTGCTTGATCTCCTGAGTAGTATTCATAAAGAAAAAATGGATTTGGATCTTGGTAAATGAGAAGGGAATTACAAAATGGGAAAGGTAAGAGGCTATTTTGGCCAAGTGAAACATGTATGTATAGTTTTGAATCAGTATATTGTTTGTAAGAAAGTGATAAATAGATCCTTTTTGTTTATTTCCGTGACTCAAAACAAAAAAAGGTGAAAAAATATGCATTCTTTGAGTAAATGGTCACATATAAATTTGTATCTAAGGAAAAAAGCCTCCATCTTCTATCCTCTTTTGGTCATGAAGTATTAACTTGTGAGTATTTAAAAAATTATTTTTACTTTTGATAATTTTAGAGTATTTTTCTGGGATAATGTATTAACATATTTTTCATTTAGTAAATTTAAAATTATGGTATGTTACATCCAAAAGAAACCATATATCATTAAGATACAGAAAATCAATGAAGTTGCCTTTCATTTGCTAATAGCATTTAGTTGGTTGTGGCTTCCTAGAACCCTGTGACAAGTTCAAGATCTCAAACACCACTCATTCAAAAATGTTTATTGATGTATATCTGAGACAGACTGGCACCCAATTGTTGAGCCAAGAAGGAGAGGAAGACACAAAAAGCTTTGTTATTTTGAGGATATATTTTAATACTTTTAGTGTGAAGAAGCCAGGCGCCACAGTTCTCTAATGAGACCACTTCAAATAAAAGAGCATGCATATACTATATAGCAGCACTATAAAAGACAGATACATTGTATTATCCACTGTGTCTACACCCTACATCACAATTGGGCACAAGGTGCAGATGATAGCTATATAGTGTATGTTACTTTTTTAATATATGTTATTTTGATTGTAGTAATAGTTTTGTCGGAATATAATACCACATGCATTAAATTGTATAATATAAAAATGTGAAGTCATTTTATCTTAATTCTACCTGTAAATTGCACTAAAATATAAAAATATAAAGGCAAAACATAGGCACTTCTGGATAAATATTAACGATTATAACTTTCTGATGCATGACAAAATGTTATGGTGATTTCTTCACACACAAGAAAATGACTCTGCATGAAAACATTGACGTTCAAGAAGAAATAAAGAACTACATAACAGTGTAAGAAAAATGGATAGGCAGTGAATTTAACACTGAACACAGAGTGGTAATGTTACCAACATGGTGGAGTAGTAGATCTCAATCTTAATCGCCCCACAAAAACAAGATCAATAAACATCTATTCACAAACAAAAACAGACATGAGTAGACTCACGTGTCCAATTAAGAACCTCCAGCAACAGTGGTACAAAGCAAAACAAAACAACAGAACACAAAGGGAAAGATGAATAACTGCACAGAAAGGACCAGTGAGGAGATTAGCACACTTCAATTGGTCTTTGAGTACCCAAGCTTTAGACGTTACAAGTATCCATGCTTCTGATGTTTTAGCTGCCACCCGTGGAACCAGCAAACCCTCCAAAATGGAGGTGCTGTAGGTACTCCCTTGGCTGAACTCTGGACACTGATCTTTCTGCTGCAATATGTGCACACATGCATTTCGGGCATCAAGGGTACAACTTACACAGGGTAATCAGAAACCTACGCCCCAGAGCTGCAGTTCCTTTGAACACTCTTGCACAGTGGACATTGGCTCCACGGCCAGTGAACGAACTCACGCCCTGGGTCTCAGTGTTGCTATAGCTTTGGGTGCACCCGTACTCCAGGGCCAAGCTCCATGGCTGCTCCACAAGTAATCATCACACGCTGTTACTAATGTGGCAGCAGGAATGCCTGTGCCCTGCTGCCCAGGCCCCTGGAATAGTCATCCCTCTATGTGTGACTGTGTCCCGCACCCTGGAGCTACCATGATGCATGAGATACCAAAGACTACTTCCACCCAAATTATATTCAAAAGCTGTCTGCAATACAAAGGGGGATCCCTTTGCCCACAACTTCCCTGGTGGAGGAAGAAATCAAGAACTCCTCAGAGGATTTTTTTCACCAAAGACCCTGAGAGCCCTCCCCACCGCTGTGAACAGTCACAACCTTGGACACTGAAGTCCCCTGTAGCTTTCACCAATACCGATCTCATGTGGCAAAGCCACATAAAGGCTACATTGCTGTGCCATCAGTGGGGTGAAGAGCACCAGAACAGACTAGCTGGTGTCCTCACACCCCTAGATGGAAATGTCATTCCTGACTGAAAGCTATGCATGAAATCTGGATGAGGAAATTGCTCTTTCAGGTGTTCAGACATTAATGAAAAGCAACAAAAGTTATGAAAAACTGGAGAAAATAAATCACCACTAAAATAGTACAATAATTTCTTAGTAATTTTTCTTAAGAAATGGAGAACTATAAAATGAGAAGTAACTAAAAGTAATGTTTTTAAAAGTTCAGCAAATTTAAAGAGAACACAAAGAGAAAACAATCCCGAAAGTAATGCACGAACAAAGTTAGAATTTTAGTAGAGATGGAAATTTACAAATGAAACAAATGGAAGTTCTGCAACTGAATATTACAGTGAATCAAATGGAAAATGCAGTAAAGAGTGACAAAGCTGCATTGTTCAGATATAGGAAAGAATCTGTGAATGTTTAAACAAGCTAATTAGAACGTTGTCAGGAGAGAAGAAAGAAGGAAAGCATAATGTAAAAACCTGTAGACTTTATGAAACATTATCGAGAGAGGTAACTTTCAAATTATAATAGTTCCAAAAGAAAAGCAAAAGAAAAAATATATTATTTACGTAAGTAATAGCTGAAAACTTCTCAAATCTGAGTAAAATTATAAACCTGCAGGTACAAAGAACTTCAAATATCAAATTTGAGCTATAAAAACAGAATCATGAAAAGATCAAGAGAAAGGAAAATTCCTTACACAAAAGGTTTCAGGAGATTTCTTAGCAGAAATTTTGCAGGTCAGGGGATAGTGGGATGATACATTCAGTGTGCTAAAGGGAAGGAGGGAAAACCACACACTGCCAGCCAAGAGTACTTTACCTAAGTCTGTCCTTCAGAAATGAAGACTATCCCATTGAAACAAAGGCTGAGGGAGTTCCTCACAACTAGACTGCCTTAGAAGGATTTCTTCAAGATGAAATGAATGGGGGCTAACTGGTAACCAGAAAAGCTATGAAAGCCTAAAATTCACTGGCACTAGTAAGCATATAGTCAAAAGAAGAATATTTTATTTCAATTTTATTTTAATGGTACGTTTTAGATATACATAGTGATAGCATTCACCATAGGGGATTTGTACCTGTACATGACATATCTTGTTGCTTCTTTTTTCCCATTCCCCTCCCCCTTAACTCTTCCTCCTTTCTTATTTACAACGATATTTCAATACTGTATTGTAGTATGTAAATCACACATGGCCCTAGTATAAAAGTTAAAAGACCAATCATCAAAATAACTATACAGTTTGTTAAAGTATATATAGTTTAAGATGAAACATTGGCATCAAAATTAAAATATGGATGGAGAGAAAAGGTGTATCTTTATGTGATCAAAATTATGTTGTTATCAGTGAATCTATTGTAACTATAAGATGTTTTATGCAAGCCTCATGGTAACCACAAAGGGAAAAAAAACTGTAGACGATACCACAAAAGATGAAAAAAAAAATGGATCAAATGTTCTACTGGCAGAAAACAAATCACAAACCAAGACAACAGCAGAAGAAACACATGACTTACTAAAAGAAAAAGAAAAAAAATCAATAAAGTGCCAATGATAAATCCTTACCTACCAATAATTATCTTGTACAAAGACAAAATTTTGCAATCAGGTAACATAGAGTGTAGTGGCTAAAAAAAATAAGGCTCTACTCTATGCTAACTACAAGAGACCCACTTTAGTTTTGAGATCTGATGTAGAGGGATAGGTTTAGATATAGAGGAAAGAATCTGTGAATGTGAAAACAAGCTATTTAAAAATAAAGGAGGAAAAAAAAAGATCAAGAAAGAGGGAAGGGATAGAGAATAATTCCATGCAAATGGTAACCAAAAAAAGAAAAAAGAGCAAGGAGGGTTACATTTTACAAAAGAAAATCAAATTAAAGTCCAAAACTAAAAAGAGATTTAAAAAAAGTCAAAAGGTCATTACATAATGACAAGGGCGTTACTTCCTCAAGAGCCTATACTAACAGGAAATCTGTATTTATCCAGCACTGTAGCACCTAAAGAAATCAGCAAAAGACAATCTAACTCTTGCCCCAGCCTCCAGAGTGCTAGGATTACAGGCTAGCTATACCACCCTCGGCTTTATTTCCATTTTGAATCTGAAGGATACATAGCTTTGCTATCTATATAGTTACCTAGAAAACTATTTCTAGGTAGTTAAATAATTACCTAGAAGTTTAAATAACTTCTTAGAAGTTATTCAAATCCAAGAATTGAAAATGCATTATTTCTTGCCCTCCTGGCTTTTAAAGTTTCTGATGAGAAATGTGCTGTTATTCAGATGTGTTTGTCTTCCTAAGTGATTTAGTGTTTTTCTCTTTTGTCTTTCAATATTCTTTCTTGGTTGGGTGCTCTTAAAATTTTAACTACATGTAAAGTGGTGAGTTCTTGTCTGGTCATATCTGTTTGGAGTTCTAAATACCTCCTATACCTGGATGTCTATAACTTTCACAAATGTGGGAATTTTTAAAAATTATTTTCCTGAATCAATTTTCTACATCTTTAATTTTCTATGTTCTCTTTTTTATCCACATAGCCTCAAATTTGATCTTTTAGTCACATCCCAGAGGTTTTCTATGTTTTTTTAAAAATAATTCGTTTTTTTTTCTTTATTGCTACCAGAATGTGGTAATTCATCTATCTTATCTTCAAGTTCTGAAATTCTGTCTTCAGCTTGATCTAGTTTATAGATGAGGCTTTTCACTGAGTTTTAAATATGATTTATTTGCTTCTTCATTTGGAAGATGTTTTCTTCAAAGTCTCTATCTCTTCATTGAATTGTTGTTTCACTTCCTTCATTGCCTTTATTCAGCTATTTGTTTGCTCTTTAAATCCACCGAATGTTCTAATAATTCTTTTGAATTGTCTGCTCTTTTGTCCACTTTCATATCACTGGAATCGGTTATAGAAGTATTAACTTTTTAAGTCATCTGCCTTTGTTTTTCATATTTGTTAAATTTCTATGTTGAGAGTGGTACATCTGTGGGACAGAATTTTCTTACCATTTTATGTAAGAGTCTTCTTAAGAGGCAGGCTTCTCTCGATGCTGTGCCCAAGGGGTGACAGTCTGTTGTGTAGTGTTTATTTCTCTGTGCATTCATTATATAGTTTCCCTGTTGCCTGTTGTCTGGTATTTCTGGGAACTGACACAGAACATACTCTGTCAGGACCTGAGTTACTTTCTCTGTAACCATTAAAGGGTGGAGTCTATCTGTTAAACAGATGTGCACCAAGCAGCAAAGTACATGGAGTAAATCCTTCAGGGACTGGTCTCTAATTTGCAGGTATGGTGTTGTCTGAAGAGCTATGAAAGCTTGTATGGACACAGCTTCCCCCACAGATAGGCTTTCTGGCCACCTTGTGATGTTAAGGTTTGTTTATACTGACTGCTTACCTTATGGGTTTGGATTCCTTGGCCCTGGAGAGTAGGGGTTGAATTTATGAATTGCTCTGTACCCCTTTTCTGGATTGCTTTTCCAAATCCCATTTATTTAGGTTCTTTTCCTCTTTATTGTTTCCTAGAATTCTTCATTTTCCCTATATGAGATATAGTTTCCTTTTTGTTGCGCTGACACTTCTCAATTGTGAAGATGCATGAAGGTCACATACATTCCACCATGTTTTGCACCTCTTCTACATGTATTTTAATTATCGATATAGTTGTATATTTGGCTTCATATTCAGTATTTTTCTACTTGTTTTCTTTTTAGTGTACATTTTGTGTTTCTCTTTTATACTGTCATATTTTGTAGCAATACAATATTTTCTTATATTTTTCTATCATTTCACCTATTTATATATTTATTATAATTTAGTGGTTACCTTCAAGCAGACTTTTAGTCTTAGCACTATTCATGTTTCAGAATGAGTCATTCTTTGTTGTGGATACTCTCTCTTTTTTTTTGAAAGATTATTGGTAGCATCTCTGGCTTCTATGTACTAGATACCTGTAACACTTGTTTCCCCACTTGTGACATCCCTCATCGGAGCTACAATTGCAAAATATACAACACACATTCTTGAATATTACAGTTAATGCAAATTTATTTTACTAGTCTTAACAATGTAGTAGAAACATGCAATAATTTGATTCCATTTACTCCTTTCAGCTTTGCATTACATTTTCACATATTCAATTATTACATTTACTTTAAACTCCATAATATAACATAATTAATTTTGTAACTATTAATTGTATACATCCACGTATGTACCATCTCTTATTTTTGTACTATACTTGTCAGTTTTCATGCTGTGGCCTATAAAAATGTAACTTGAAACTAAAATCATTTGTAGCAGTTTTTTTTATGTTTGTTTCTTACTGTGGAACATTGCTAACCTCTTTTTAACTTTTATTCATCTATAAATATCTTTATTAAGCTTCATTTTTAAGGAAATTTTATTAAGCATACGAGTCCAGCTTAGCATTTTCTTTTGAAGATGTTATTCCGCTGTCTCTCAGCTTTCATTGTTTCACTTGAGAAGTCAATGTAAGCTTGTTATTCCTTAAGCTATATTTCTTTACATTTTATTTTATTTTATTTTATTAGTGCATGTTTTTAGTACATAGTGTTTACATTTCTTGGGGAAAGTTGGTACATACCACATCCGAATTCCTCTTTTCACCCCTTTCCCTTCCCTCATCTCTTGGTCCCCTTTTTTTGGTACATGTTTGCAGGACATAATGTTCACCTTCCTTGTGTAGAGTTGGTACATGTACATAAGACATCCCGATTCCTTAGTCTATCACTTATTCTTCTCTTTCTTTATCCCTCAGGCTACAGTTAACATTTTTGTTCTTCACTTTGTTCTTTCCTGTATTACTCTGTTCCTATCTATATGCCACTCAGGTTTATGAGTCTGTAAGTTGATGCCTTCTTTTCGTTTTGGAAAATCTTCTCTTGTTATCTAATGCAACAAAGCTTTCATTTTCTTTTTTTCCCCTAATTATGGTATTCTACCCTCACATCCCTTAGATTTTTGTGGATTTTCCACAATTTAATTACGCCGGTACCTTTTTTAATGCTCCTTTTCTCATATAAGATCACTGGTTATTTCTTTTGATTCATTTACCTGATCAATAAAACTGTTTAGATTTGATTCAGTTAGTAGTATGAAATTCATTGTTGAGTTGTTAGTATCAAATATTATGTTTTCAGTTCTATATGTTTTTCAATTTTATGACTTTACATAGATTCTAATTACTAGATCTCACATGCACATACATACACACATTTTTTAACTGTATTTCAGATATTGTGTATAGAATAATTATTATCATCTGACCCATATCATCCTTTCTTTCTTGTGTTGTGGAAATAGGATGAGAAATTTATCATGTTATTAAAGCCTGGGATTGTATGAAATATTGCCAAAATCATAACTTTGGTAAACTGTTTCTTGCTTTTGGCTATCTGACAGTTTTTTTTTACTACTGATTCTGAAATATTGTGAGGAATTCAGTTAACCACTTAGCATCTGTGGTCGTCACACTTTATATTAGCACTAATGAATTAGTGAAGTGACTAGTCATGTACATATTTGAGGGTTTTTCTTATCCATTATTGTTTTACTCTAGCCTCACACAAACCTTAAGAGCTTAGCTCTTTCTTCTTGCTGTTTCAATAGCCCAATTCTCTACCAAAACCAGATTTTCAATCCAAATCTAGAAAGTGTAGATGCCCTTATAAAAATAAAAATGGATGTTGATTATCTAGCTCAGTGCTATAAATACTTCCTTTTTGTGGAAACTTAAACCTTTTAGCATTTATTGTTTTCAGAGTGTGATGGACTGATATGGTCAACTTGAGCAGAAATGCCCAGCTAGACTGAGTTGGGATGGTTCTAGGCATAGAAGATCCACCTGAAGGCTGCTGCCAACACAACCTAAAGGAGAAGGGGAGCAGAACATGGGAGGTGGCTTTTTCCCAGGAGAAGCTGTGTTGGGCCTCATTTCCCTGAATAAACTCAGCTGTCCTCCTCACAGGAGGAGCTTGGGGCCTTGCTGTCATCAGGGATGGCTCCCATTCACTTCAGGGGAGCTCTGGTCTTCATCTCCACTGTGAGTGTCATATCCTGGATCCAGTATAGATTTCTTCAGCCTTTTGGTGCAGACACAGATGAACACGGGACATTGTGGTGGGTTCCCAGCTCTTCATTGAGTCCTTCGGGTCTCCAGTGCATAGACAGATGTTCTACACTCTTCCTGCATTTGACTTGTGTGTGTGAATGTTGTAATGTGTAAATGTCCTATATTAAATCTGCTGTCTTGCAAACCATTGATTTTAGAAATGTAACTAATACACAGAGCATTCTTGATGTCTTAAAAATATGTTTTTTAAAAATCTACAGTATTCTCAAATATAGTGTATGAGTATAATTCAGGTTTCTGCTGCTGGGACAAAATACATGACACACCTTAAAGGCGGAGACGTTTGTTTCAGCTCATAATTTCAGAGGTTTCAGTGTATGGTTAAATGGCAGAAATAACATAGTAGGAGGGCACAGAAGAAGAAACTAGCTTAACTGGGGGCATCCAAGAAACATAGAGTGAGGAAGAAAAAGCCGGAGAAAGAGGAAGGGGTCAGGAACAAGTGTACACCCTTCCAGGTGGTGCCGCAGTGACACACATCCTCCAACCACAGCCTCCCTCTGAACAGCACATTCTGCTGTGAACTCTAATTGGATGAACACACTGAGGAGCTGAGGAGTAAGCATAGTGTTCTTGTGATCCAATCACCCTTCAACAGCCCGATTTAGGTGCACCTGAGCCTTTGGGGGAAATTTTGAATCAGTCCATAGCAATGATTGGAGTTTTAGAACTATTACTCTTTAACTTGGAGCAAAATCTCTCATATGAATAGTAAAGCAGAAAACAGACATAAGTGAAGTCCCTCGGCTGGGACTAGACAGCTAAAATTACATTTCAGCGCAGTAGTGAAAGTAAACACATGTTTTTTAAACCAACATCAAGATCAATTTTTGAACAGAGAATGATATGTAGAAAGCAAAATATATTGCTGCCCTCTGGAATCAGGGTAACTGATTTTTATATGTGAAAAAATTCTAACTTTTGGGAATGTTTGTATTTTTTCAAATTGAAACAATTTTATCCATATTTTAAAAATTATTTATAGATTGGTCTACCTAAATAATAATTTAGATTCAATTCCTTAATCCCCAAAATAAAAGTTTAAGATACTTTAAAGCCTATATCTTTGTAAAATAATTTCAACTTTCATCTGAATCAACAGGAGTATATTTTATGGTAATATAAGTATATATCAGAAGTGATTTGATTATATTATATCTACATTATAGGAATATTTTTCACATCATTTGTTTGCTTTAAAAAAATTATATATACCAAAGAAGAGAAATGACCAAAGTTAGAGTGTAATTTGAGATAACAAAGTATTTATATATCATAGTGACAGAAAATAAAATTGACTCTACTTGTATGTTACTAAAAACGAAGCTTTCTACCAAATAATTTTGTCTTCCTACAGGATAGAATGTGTGTTGATTTTTTCTTGGGTCTTATTTCTGGACCTAGTAAACAAGCTTAACTTATAGTTGAAATTGAAAGGAGTAGAGAAGTTAGATGAGTACTTAGTAAATGGTTTATATGCAGAAGTTTTTATTTTGCTGATGATGTAAACATATAATGGCCACAAAAAATAAATGTCTAACCATAATAAGCCAGGTTCACCACTATAAAATTTTAGTTAATGGCCAATAGCGTAATTTTTCCGTAAGTCTATGAACTTTGATTTGCTAAATGGTCATGAGTAATGAAAACCACTCTACTATATTGATTGTCTAAGTATTTCTTTCTAATTCCAGATTCATTATGTGAATCATAAGTACAATATTCTAATTACAACTGATTGCAAGAAGTGTTATTAAAGCAAATTCTTTTTAACTGAAAAGTCTACTTTGAATTGTGGGAAAATAAAAGATGTTTCCACTTTCATTTATTTATTTTCATTTTGGGTGGAATATATTAATTTAATTTGATGCTACCTTTGGTCATACCTTTTGATTTCATATAAGATGTTTTGAAATAAAATAGATATGTCTTAATATAAAGTTTATGTAGCTGTATTTTATAATTTCTATTTGTTATTATAGTATTTATTATACAGAGTTTTTTATAGATTACCCAGAAATAATATTCACATATTTTTCTCCTTCTTTAGGTCATTGACCTAACTAGACCTCCTTTACAACATTTAGTTGAAACAGAATACAAATAAAACTTAATGTGAAATTCACTTAGGAAATGGAGAGTAGTGGAATAAGAATTTATTTTAAAGAGAAAACAATAAAGAAATTATTCATTTGTGGATATAAATGACAGATTTAGGTAGTCTGTCACTATTCTTTTATTTTAAATGTGCCTTATCTGAGAATTGTATTTTGTAAAATATCATCATAATTGTACCTATTTCACTAGGAGTTTATTTGAATTTTATTTGTAATTGCTATAATTTTATTTGTAATTACTTAGGCTATCATTAGAAATATTCGTAAATGGAATAAACATCATTAGAAATTCTTATCATTTTAATGGTAGAATGGCAAACATATTTTCAAAGAGTATTTTATGTGCCAAACACTTGATCTGGTTCAACTATTGTAAAGAGAAATAAAACATATTTTTGCAAATAGCCATATTCTGGCTTCCAAACTCCAGAATTAAGAGTCAAATTATTAAAGCAAGCACACAGTAGGACAGTTGATAAACTAACACCTTTGAAATGTAAAAAATTGATTCAGTCACTTCGATAACTGAAAATATTTGCATTTATATGACAAAATCAATATAGATATTTAATATTGTTCAACCAGTTAATCTATGTTTCCTGTACTGCATTGTATCTTAACAATTTTTCCATAAGGATATCAATAGAAGCTTTTATAACCTAACTTACTGATATGTATAGGTGTATGTGCCCAGAAAACTACTGGGAAATATAAAATAGATATGCCAGGAAAAAGTGCCTTTAAAAGATAAGCATGTTTTCAAGGGACTGTCTTTCAGACACATACATCTTGGAGATTAAAGAATAAAGAACTGTGAAAGAAATAACTATCATTGAAAAAGAAGAAAACAATCCCACAAAATCAGATGCAATTCCTCTGTGTTTACAGGCAACCTACTCTCTCCATCAAACAAAGCACAGATACAGAAAAAAAAAATCACTAAATTTTGTATAGCATGTTAAATGACAAATATATCGACAATAAACTAGGAATTTTATGAAACATGCCAATATCACAGAATTTGTATAAGAAAAAGTCTATAGAAACTATTCCAGAAAATAAGAAAACACAATTTCACTCACTAAATCCTGCCCCTCACCACAAGCATAACCATTATCTGGTAGAAAAAAAATATGTTCACAGGAAGATACAGTATAATAAACCACCTTACATCGGAAATTCAAAAACTAAAAACAGAATGGACAAAATAGGAAGAAATCAAAAGAAAACTTGAATGAACTCAGAAAATAAATGATACAAAAAGAGAAAATTAACTTGCTATGAAAAATAAATTACATGATACTCAAGAATCAAGTCAAATAAAATTTTAATATGGGGATTGAGTAAACTCATATGTGCACACGCACACACACACACACACACACTACAATTGAAGGAGTTAAATAACTCATGAAGATGAGATTATATACCAGTAGATACATAGTGGAGATAGCAGTCAGGAAATCGAGTGATAATTTTTGTAAGTGGAATCTGGGAGGGTGAAAGTTAAGCTAAAGTAACAGGGCTAATATTTAAAACTACAGTAGGTAGACATTGTGAGAGATGTTGGTGATCTCGGCTCCCTGGGATGGTGAGGCAGGAGGATTGTAAGTCTGAACCCACCCTGGGCAATTAATGACTTACTGAGACCCTGTCTCAAAATAAAAATTGGAAAGAGGGCTGATGATGTAGCTTAATGCAAAAACCATGAGTTCAATACCCCATACTACAGAAAAAAAACAAAACAACAACAACAACTAAAAAAAAAAAAACTCAAAGTACAATACAAAAAACTTCACAGAAATAGAAATAAAAAGTATAAGAACCATGTAAGAGTAAAGCAGGTAGCTAACCTGATTGGCTTGAGAGCTACCTACTTTGGGGTATATCTGAGTGGGTCATGGAGGATAACCGTAGGTACTATATCTGGTCTCTGGCCCTTTTCTCTCTGGTCCTTTTTCCCTGCTATGTTTTCTGGCCACCATGAACAAAGCAGCTTTGCTCTGCCATGCCCTTTCACCAGCCCATTGTAATGTCAAAGCCAGCTTATTACGGACTGAACCCTCTGGAACCCAAATAAACCCTTCCTTCTTTAACTTGTGTATTTCAGGTATTTGATTTGAGGGATTAAAAGTTAAATGATAAAATTATAATCTTGGAAAAGGAATTTAGGTTTACAAGTAGTGATTGGGGGTATCTATTTTAATAAATATTATTACAAATAAATATGAAAGAATAAAATTAAGTTAAAATTTCAGCCTACAAAGAAGTATACTAACATCAATAAAGAACTAGCAGAGAGGATATAGTCAAGATTAATTCATAATATAAGAAAGGCAGTTTTGAAAGCAGTAATTTAATTAATACATAAAAATACAATGAAATTAAAACCTCAAGAAAAACTACTTAATTTTATAAAAAAAAGGAGAACATAATCATTCATCATGAAAAGAGAAGGGGGAATAATCACTATATATAAAACATAATCACTAAAAATAAAACAAAGAGATCACTTGCACATATACTATGCCTGTGGGGGCATTTGTATATACACATTAAAAGTACTCTATGAAAATAATTCCATAGAGTGACTCAATGGAATCAATAATAATTTGGACATAGGTAATTCTTTAGGGAAGTAAGAATTACTAAAATTGACCCTATTGAAATTGAAGTCTAAGCAAAATGATTTCCATTAACATAATGGAGAAATGCATTGAGAAATTATCCCTCCCACACACAAAATCATTGGACCATTTGGTTTTATAAGGGTTCTACACCAAATGTTGAAAGACAAGATAATCCAAATACCGATAAATTATTCTAGATCATTGAAAGAATGCAAGTTTAGTTCAATGTTAGGAATTTCATTAATATCCTATGAAAGATTAATAGATATAAAGGTAATGCGATTATCTCCTATTCATGTTAAAAAAGCCAAGGACAGAATTCAAAAGAATTCATGATAAGAAGAGTTGAGGAAACCATCACTAGGGATACTTTCTTAATATTATAATCTTATGCAATGAAAAAGCATTTCCACTAAGATGGGAAATAAGAAAAGGTGTACATTATCTGTTTCTCTTCAATACTGTACAAGTAGTACAGTATTAACCAATGCAATTAGAAGAGAGAAATTAATTAAAGATATTCAAATGGATGAAGAAGAAATAAAAATGTCTTTGTAGGTGAAATTATTGGAGCTCTGAAAAACTCAAGAATGACTTATAAAATATATCAAACAATAAAAATAATTCATTTAAGTATGTAGATATTGAGTTAACGTACAAATCAATTGTCTTGAGACACAAAAACACACTGGGTAGAAGGACAGATAAACAGCAGATACAGTAGCATTTATGATGAGAATCATACTAATGCACTTAGTAGGGAATGCATAAGATGCAATTTTAAAAATTCAAGCATTCCTAAAGGACTGCATAATAGTAATAACAGAACAAACAGTACCACACTGCTGTTCTTAAATGTTATGATGTAAGAAAGATATCAACTTTCCCTAAATGAATTTATCAATGTAACTCAACACCAATAAAAATGCCACAAGCAATTTTTGAAGTCAAAGAAGATGATTTTTGAGTCTGTCTGGAAACCATTCACGAACATCCAAAGAAACACTTGGAGAAAACAAAAGAAAAATAAAATAAAACCAAAACAAAATTATGGTGTTGGTGGTGTTACAGGTTGAAATTTGTTTCCCAAATGTATATGTGAAATCCTAAACCCTTTGGAACCTCAGAGTGTAACCTTGTTTAAAAGTGTCTTTTTTACATGAAATTAGTGAAGATGAGACCATAATATAATAGTTGACCCTTGCTCCAATATGGCTGGTGTTATTATAAGAGCGCTGTTGCAGAGATAGACACAAAGGGATAACCTCACAAAATGATTGGAGTGATACGTGTATAACTAAGGAATATTGTGAATTATTCTTATATTAGTTACCTTTCTGTTTCTTGGACGAAATGCCTGATATACACAAGTTGAAATAGAAAAATGTTTGTCTTGAATCATGATTTCAGAGGTTTCTGTCCACCATGGGAAAGCTCCAAAGCAGAAACAGAATGGCAGAAAAATACTGCTCACTTCTTGGCATACAAGAAACATAGAGGTTTGGTAAAGGCCAGGAAAAGGTTATACCTTCAAAGGCAATCCCCTAGCAACTACTTCCTCCAATCAAGTTCTGTCTCATAATAGCCTATTCAGCGATGAACTCATCAATGAACTGATCATTTGTTGAGGTTAGTGGCCTAAAGCTCCAATCACCTTCCAAAGGTCTCATCTCTGAACACATGGGACTTTTGGTGAACATTATAGTTCTAAACCGTAATATTTTGTCCCTGGTCACTAAAAGGCTCATATCCATCTCATAATTCAAAATGTATTTAGTCCATCTACAAGAGTTTTCAAAGTCTCAACAGTTTAAGCAGGACTTAAAGATCTAAGTCCACAGTGTTCTTTGAGGCTTACAACAAACTCTTAGCTGTGAGCCTCAACAAAAGACAAAATTAAAAACGTTTGAGAGTACCATGATACAGTTGCATGGGGTAAACATTTCTATTCCCAAAGGGAGGAATAGGAAGATAGAAAAGAATTGGAGAAAAGCAATACCAATACCTGATAGGGTAAACATTAAATCTCATGGCTCCATTTCCATTGTCTAGGGCATGTGCTAGCAAGATATAAGCTCCAAAAGAATTGATCATCTCTACCCTTATGGCCTTGCCAGTTGCACCCTACATGGCGTCTCTCTTTCAGTGCTCACCTAACCACCTCTGGCTTTCATTAGCAGATGTTCCACATTTCTGACATCTCTAACTTCCCGTGGTCTCCATTGCAGCTTCAGGTCTACTCCCTCAGCTTCACACATTGTCCACACAGGGGCTGCCAACAATTCTAATCCTGTTACATATTGCCTGGACTCTGACACCTCCATGTAAATTCTGTATAGAAAACTCCACGACCCCGTAACTTTCACATGCTGCATTCATGAAATACTAACATCACATTAATGATACCAAGATCTACTGATAGCATGAGCAGTAGCCAGCCCCTTTTGGACCACGGCTACAGCAGGCTTTAAGTACTTGGATGACTGAACTCAGGGAAACAGTTCAGTAGGTATTCCTGGGTAAGCCAAGTGCCCTGGGTCCCTTTTCTCAAAGCAAAGTCTTTGAAACAATTTCACACTTTTACATACTTGAGACAGGTGAATTCTGGTCAATTTCTGAGGTGCCCTCAAAGCACCTTTCTTCCTGTCCCTGTGAAAAGTACTTGGCTTGTTTTTAGTGACACTCATCTATTCAGCAAACACAGTGTCTTTGGCCCCAGATTTACACATTCTTCTTTTATGACCAAGTTGAAATTTGGTCATATCTTTTGGCTCTGCTTTTTGCTCCTGATCTCCCTATAAAAGCAACCAACAATGACCATCCCATTGTCTGAAATCTTTGCTACCTTGAAATTTCTTTTGCCAGATAAACTAGTCCATCAACTTTAAACTCCACTTCTTATAAAGTCCCAGGATGTGGGTAAAATGTAGAAAAGTTCCTTGGCAGAATGTAACATAAATGACCTCTACTTAAATTCCCAATTAGTTTCTTGTTTCCATCTGAAACTTTACAAGCACAGTGTCTACTGTCCACATTCCTATAAATATTCTGGTCTTCTGAGTTTTCCCTAGAATTTCACATTATGCTCTGCTTATAGCATTCTAGCCTTCTCTTGCTTGCATTTCCAAACTTTTCCAAATTCTCCTGCAAGTCTATTTGCAAGTCTTCTGAAGCCCATGATCAGCTATGTTTACCCATTTCTTTGGTATTGATTTTCTGCATCAGTCTCCTATCTGTTGGTGGAATAAAGTCCTGGATATACACAGCTTAGAGGAAAAGAGGTTAATTTTGTCTTATGATTTCAGAAGTTTCCATCCATAGTTTGGATAGGTACAAGGAAGAAATGGCAAGGTAGTAAAGAGTTGCTCACCTATTGGCCTCTGTGAAGCAGAGAGATTTGGACAGAGCAAAAGAAAAGATATACCCTTGAAAGTTTCTCTCCTAGTGACCTACTTCTTTCAGAGTGGCCCTACCTCCTAATAGCCCATTCAATTATGAACTTATCGGTGGATTGTCCACCAATGAGTTTAGTGCCCTCACGATCCAATTATTGCCAATCAGCCTAGGGTTCTTTTCTTCGATTCAGAAGGAAAACGTGAATTTGCGAAGTATAACTCTGCTACCAGTCCTGATGCCACCAGATGACACCAGGTGATGCTGAATGCCAAAATTGGACTCAGCCAGCTGCTGGTCACTGCCCCTGCCAATTGTCACTATCTGATGCTGACTTGTGCTAGACACTAGTGGGTGCAATGAGTCTGCTGCTACAAGCCATCACAGTTCAGTGCTAGAATACCATAGGCCAATTCTACTTGGTGCTAGTTTCTGTTACTAGTCTTCATTGCTCTTTGGTCTCTGGAGCTCTTTGATGTTGAATAGCTCTGAATATTTATTTGTCTTTCTTTGACAACCAATCTATCTGTCCTTACTACCAGAGAAATAAATCACTAAGTTGTTAGCAGGATCACCAAAGCAAGTTTTGATTATAACAGGGCCTGTGCTGCAACACAGAGGGGTTAATAGTACAAAGGAGGGAGCCCTGTTATACTAAAACCTAAGAAGTGCCTGGAAAGTGCTACTTGTATGGCAGCTTGCAGGCTTGTTTCCATTAAGATGTGGACTGAAACCAGGAAATGCTCTGGAAGGCTTGCTAGGAATATTGAGCATGCAAATAAGTGGGCCAGATCCCTCCCTTCCTGACTTTAGCCACTTTGGGGCACCCTCTCTCTCTTCTCGAAAGTGCAACAGTAGCATCTGAAGTGGCTGGAGTTGGGGATGGACACCGCATTGCCTGCATGTACTCATGTTGGTGTGGAAAGTGGCAGATTGATAGCCAGCAAGAACACTGAAAACAAACTATCCCTCTCCATTAGGGTGCAGTGAGGGAGCAAAAGGAAGCAAGGGGCAGGGCCGTGCTGGCTGCTAGCCAAGTCTGTCCCCCAGCCCCAAGCTGGCACAGGGAGAACCGAGTCAGGTGTTTCTTGTGTGTCTCACAATCATCTTCTGAAAGCCCCACCCCTAAGCATACATTTTGGGGGATACTTTAGATCTAATCTATCATAATTGGCATTGCCAGAACCTAAGGGAGGGACATTGGCTTCTAGATTCCAGAACTGAAGAGAATAAATTTCTGTTGGTTTTAAATCACTCAGGGATAAGTCCTACTAGATGCTGAAAGTCTCTCTCTCTGTATATATATATATAGATACGTAGATATATAGATTACAGATATCCATAGATAACATGTAATTATCTATGTGCAGATACATATAGATATATGTACACATCTATTTATATATGTATATGTCTCTCTCTCTAGAGATATATAGGTATAGATATATCAGCTATAATGAAAGCAGTGTGCTATTAGCACATGAAAAAACAAACTATATCTTTAAAGTTCAGAAGTTGACACAAATATGTACAGATACATAGTATATGACACAGGAAGCATCACTGGGATAATGCTGAATTTTTTTATGTAAGTGGTGATGTGTTATCTTATAATGTTTGGAAACAGATAAGCTATTTCATGCCATAAATAAAAATAAACTCCAAATGGAATTACAATCTAAATGCAAAAGCAAAAAACGAATAAAACCAAAAGCTACACAGGACTGGAAGAAAATATGGATAAATTCCTCTTTAAATGCAAAGCAGGGAAAAGCTCTGTTACAAGACTCAAAATCCAGTCACAGAGTAAGATTTACTTTGGCTGCATAAATATTAAAAAAGATTTATATGACAAAAGCAGCCTAAAGTCAAAAGATAACTATAAAAAGTAGAAGCAATATTCAAAATACATACAACACACAAAGAGGTAGTATCTCAAATGTAAAAATGACTCAATATATTAGAGTAAAGATCAAAGGCCTAATGACAAAGTGTGTACAGCTGACCTCTCTGTATCGGCAGGTTCTGCATATGTGGATATAACCAATCATGGATTCAACCAACTGTGGATTAAAAATCTTCATTAGTACTAAAGATCTATAGACGTTTTTCTTATTCCTTAACAAAACAGTATAATAGATATTGACATAGTATCTATATTGCATTATGTATTAGAAGCAATTTAATGGTGGCCAGGCATAGTGGCATATGCCTGTAATCCACACTACCCTGGACAGCAAGGCAAGGAGACTGCAGATTCCAGCCCAATCTGGGCAATTTACCAAGACTGTTTTTTTTTGTTTTTTTTTTTTTGTTTTTTTAAAGTGGCCTTGCATTTGCCTAACTTGTGTAGTCCTACATTCAATTCCTGGCATAAAAAGAGAAAGAGAGACGAGAAGAGGAGAGGGGAGCAGAGTGGGGGAGGGGAGGGGAGAAGAGAAGAGGAAAGAAAAAGTCTGGTGATGATTTGATGATTTAAATTATACAGGGAGGGGAATGTGTGAAGGCTACATGCAACTATTACACCATTTCACATAAAGGAACTGAGCATTCCTGGCTTTTAGTACTCCTTAGGGGTCCTGGCATCAACTCCCCTGAGTTACAGAGGAATTGCATTTTTAACCTGCTTCAGCTTAGTTAATTATCATATCCTCACATTATTAGCATGTGAAGAGTGATTGCTGATGAACCTTTTTGGCCACATAAGACCATGAGTCGATTTTGAATCACAATGACAAATGAATTTGGTCAGTATCTTTTTGATAGAACTAAAAAAAAAAACATAATCATAGCAAATCTACTGTACAAATCACATTAGCTCAAGGAAGACAAGAGTTGCTTTAAAGGATAGAATATAACAGCCAGGTTGTTTGAGTATAAACATAAAGTACATATAGGAAGTGTGTCTTACACTGTTTATATCTGGCAGCTTTTATAGGCATGTATTATAGATATTTTATGATGGATAATTACATCAATTAGAAATTCATTAAATCAGGAGACTGCAGTTAAATTACACTGACCAACGTCATTTTAGGATGATTTAGAATGTATAGTGGTTTTTGATGCCATTAATATTCTTGTGGTCTCGCCTTTGAAATCTAATTCAGGGTCCTACTTTTTAAAGTCTATTGTAATACCTCTTCGGACACACTAAAAATTACCTGACTGATCTTGGCTTACAGGGCTGTCCGAAGGACATTTGCATTTTGTATGATAATTGAAGGGTGAATGTCATGGGTTAGATTTATGAGAGACAATAAGGAGGTTATCAGACCTTTCCAGAATTCGTGAGACCGTGTTATGTTGCACTTTTACCCAGAGGAAAACTGCCCTGTGCACATTTGGTTTGACTGAAAGCGTGGTGGTACATAGCAACTGCCTTAATTCTCAAATGCTTAAGGAGTGAATAGCTTCAGAGTTATATCATCTTTCTTCTAATCTCCTTTATTTTAATTTAAACTTCTAATCTTTCCTATTGTTTTTAATTATTTAATTATACTAAATAATATAAAATAAAATAAATTTAGATAAGTGTTACAAAAACTTCCATATTATAAGTTAAATTTATTTTTCAACTTCTTTGCTACAGATTTGCTTTTTAATAAGATTGACCTTGTAAATTGTCCACTTACTCGATGCCCAGCCAATTTTGTGAGCTATAGGAAGCCTACCTTATTTTGTCAGCTGTAGGAAAGAGATTTCCTAAAAACAAACTATATAATGGTGGTATATAGGGCAATACTATCATAAATACTAGAATAAAACAATGATACCATTTTTCCAACTTTATAGCATACGGGTTTTCATTTCATTTCATTTAAATTAGATAGAGATGACATTTACCTAAATAGATACTATACCTACAGCTAGTTTTATAAAATTTCTTTAAATCACCAGAATTAAGACTAAATGAGTGTGTATAACATCAACAGAAATAGTTTATTCATTTTTTTCTTCTGACAATTTCATAACAGAAATATACTTAAAGAAAATAAGTGTGAAATTTTCCCAGGAACTGCTAACAATGTGGGATAACTACTCTTGGAAATGAAGACATAACCCACATACACAAACTACACACACACACACACACATAACTCATACACATGTGTGCATGCATGTACAATGAAAGTACATTTGCTTTTCAAGAATTAAATTTTTACTCATGATTTGTATTCTGCTGTAGATATAAAATAAAAAGGTAATCAATATTCTTTTTTCCTCTGATTTTTATTTTTTATTTTGTAAGCATCTCTAACACGAGATCTTAAATTTTTTGACATGTACAATAAAATAGCGTTAAAGTTAGTGCAGTGTTTTACTGCAGAACTCTATAATGTAGTCATCCTTACATTCTTGAACTCGGTGAGACAGAGAAAGGTATCTTGGAGACCCCTCTGCTCTGGATATGAGTGTCCAGACACTTGCTTACATAAAGAAAAAAGGGATTAGATTTGTACACAATGGCATTCCCACAAGGGCATGACATTGATTGCATCTTTCTTGAGTTTGAGTCTGAACATTGCTATTTTTGAAGTCTGAAATGCTGCCATTAAAAAAAAATGTGTATTAGAATTTAGAATTATGTGTATTAGCAACTGTCTCTCAGAATTACCGTGAGAAGAGAGGAAAGAAATATGCAAACATTTTATTTTGTTTTTAAATGTACAGTACCTAACGTGTTAATGTTTTTTATCTTCATTTCTGAATTTTACTAATGTATAATATTCCTTTTATTTTAGAACAGAGGAATTTTATGAAAGTAAAGTAAGGTGATTTATAGTAGTTCTATTACTACATTACTGAAGAAGGAACATAAGCCAATCTAAAATTTTATTATGGTTCTTTATTCTTTCTTTCATTATGTTCTAAGTACCTATTGTATACTAATCTCTAGTCTAGAAATAACACAATGAATAAAACCACATATTCATGCTCAAAACAATTTCCATAGAAAAATAACTAACTGAAATATAATTATGTTAAACTATAAAGTAAAATATTAACAAAGGCTATGTTACCATAAGTGGAAAATACTTTTACCAGTATTCATTTGGCATCATTTAAAATTTTATGAGTCAGAGAACTTTAATTGTTAATATTTAAATATGGACAAGATATCAGATGGCCATTCTAAAGTGAAAAATCATTTGGAGTTAAATAAATCCTTTGTTCTTTCTCTGGTTTCAATAGCACAGTTTTCAAATTATATTAGAAAAAAGAAAACTTGAAGATTTGTTGCCTATCTTCAAACAAGTATTTTTAAAATTTCATATTAGAATTTATTCTTAAAAATATTTACATTGAATGCAGGGATGGTGGTACACTCTTGTAATCACAGCACTCTGAGAGGATGAAGTAGGAAGAGCACATGTTTTAGTGCAGTCCAATCTGGGGAACTTGGCAACTTAGTGAGATACTGTATCAAAAAAAAAAATACAAATAAACTTTTTTTTTAAGGGGCTGAGAGTGTAGCTTACTGTAAAAGCTCTGGGTTCAATTACTGTACCACACACACGTGCACAGACACACAATTACATTGAGAATAGACTGATTTCAATATTAGTTAGAAATTAATAACAATTGAGCTTTATTATTTCACTTTCTGAGTAAACAGTTGAATCTTCATTATTGTCTTTTTTTAAATTACAGAAAGCAAACATTTTACAATTAGAATTTTATCAGTAACAATAAATATGTTTTGAATATAAAAATAATATAAACTGTTTCATAATATTTAATATTTCAACTCTAATTTTTAAATTCATGTACCAGAATATTAGCCTTCATTGGAAAAGCTTGACAGCATATATTTTACTAATTAAAAAAACTACTAAATTCCAACACATTTACTTCTCTTCTGTGGTGATTTACAGAATAACAGAATAAAACTTTGGAAACTATTGTAGTAAGGTGTAAATAAATTAATAATGTGCCCCCATCTGTACTGATTAATGACTGAAATTTTATTCGCCAAAATAGGGCTTATTAGAAGACCAGCCATGCTCTGAATTATGCTGCTTTGAGATTTAGGTGTAGTTACACCTAGATACTATCAAAATTGTTATATTTCTTTACCTCCCCATATGTGTATAGACATACATATAGATACATATGCATATGTATATATGAATGAGAGAGAGACAAAGACTGAGACAGAGTGTCAGGGAGAGATGTGTAGTGATGTATTAAATGACACCTGTGCATTTTCCCCTAAGTAGTTCTCTCTAATTGTAAATTTGGGGTAAATCTACATGGTCTTCTTCCTTAAATTGTAACTTATTTAGAGAAGATAATAAACAAAAAACAGTTAACCTCTTCATTTGTAATAAAGATACTAAAAATTTAAAAGTAAATTGCATCGGTTTTCTCACAATCCTCTATACAAAGGTTTTGTGAAATTAGAGAAACTATATTCTTTAAAAAGGAAAAGAAAACCTTTGTTTCCTTTAAATATATAATCTTCATATGGTATTTCTGTGTTTCAGATAGTGTCCAAATCTGGTTATGAATTGTTTTTTTTTAAATTGCCCTCTGTTTATGCAAAAGGAAACAAAACAAAACACTCATAAAGCCACTCAAAAGTTTTCAAAATACCCACTTCATTTAAAAAAATGAAGACAAAACTGAGTTTCTATGCAAGTAGAAAATACAATTTTTGCAAAATCTGAAACAATTAATCAGTGCTCTAATGATATCCATGCTGCCTGGTTATCTGTCAGTAGAACTGTGCATGTTTGCAAATAATAATTAACATCATAACTTTGGAAAGAGTAACAATCTTTCATTGATGCAAAACCAACCTTAATGGACTGTCTCATATTCAATGATTACTGTATTTTATGTTTAAAATATGAAATGTTACCCAAAGCATGCATTGAAGTCTTGATCCTCAATGTAGCGGCATTCACACTTGGGGCCTAATCTCCATAATGGAGCCACGTGATCATGAACTGAAAGCTCTGAAGCTATAAGCCAAAATAAATCTTCCATTTAAATTGTTTTTCTCAGTTGTTTTTACACAGTGCCACAGCTGATTAACACAATACCCAGAGAAAGAACCATTCATAGTAATTTGATGCCTGGAAAGTTTAACCTAATTCAGCAATATTGTATATCTAATAAGAGGCTGCTGGGTGTGGTGGCATATGCCTGTAATCTCAGCACTCAGGAGGGTGAGGCAAGAGGATTGCCGCAAGTTCGAGCCCAGCTTGGGCTACACAGTGAGTTCAAGTCCAGCCTGAACTGCATAGCAAAACTCTGCCTCAAAAAAAACCCAAAAAACAAACAAAAAATGACAACAACAAAAGAGACTAAGCCACTATTTGAGTTCAGTCAAGCCCTTATCTTCTGCATCTTATTTTATCCTCCAATATCCCCCAAGGAGCTATTAAGTATTTTTGACATTTAAAAAAGTTTGGAAATGGCTAATTCTAAAGTGTGACCTGAGTTACATATATCTCAAGCACATGTATATGTATTGCAAAATGTGCACTATTCTACAATCTAATTATTTCTTTAGGTAGAACTTTTAGGTCACTGTTATGATTAAAATACCAGAATTTTGGATAAAATATTAAGCCATTATCATGACATCCCATGCATTATTTTTTCATTTTATTCAGTCTTTTAAAGAAATGGACCAGACAATATGTAGTTTTTGATGCCATAAAAGATCAAGATCTGTATATTTTTTTAAGAGGACAACCTTAGGAAAGGGTCTTGGCAAGTACCCTGAAAGTTCAAATAGTAATAGGAAAAAAATAGATTATTCAAATGAATGAGTCACGTTGCCTGCTATTGAACCTAAAATGGAAAATGTAGGTAAATAATTAGACTGTCTTAGCAATAACTTTATATAGTGATAAAAGGAAAATTCTTTGAAATCTCAAATTTAATTTCAGGGGTCAGACGACAGAGGGGGTAAGAGGGAGGGAAAGTTAGTAATGTAACCACTATAGGTCAAAATGCAACAGCAAGAAAAACAAAACTCTGACAGTTACTGGTGCATTATTCTAAATGTGTGCTGAAATCTTAACTCAACCTTCAGGTTGCTCAAACAGCTTATAAAAGAGCTTTTAAAATAGATGATCATATATACAGTATACCAATACATGTGCTTAGTAAAAAAATAAAAAAAATTAAAAAACTTAAAAATAAATAAGTAAATAAATAAAATAAATGATCAACCTAAACTACCCCAGAAGTGACTTACGGGCTCTCTTCCTCTCCTAAAACTTCCCCTGCTCGGCGTAATCCCATTCTGTTTATCTATGGATAATGTAAATTAAATGCACAATTTATATATTCCTTCCTTAATTTTTGTTATAAAAATGCTCTAGAGCTTCAGTTATTATCTAGTCTTTTTGGTATTTGCACAGCCTTGTCAGGACATGGTCCTTTTTTGTTTTTTTCTGGCTAGTATCTCTAATGGTTCCATAAGCCCTTTTACTTCAGAGACCTCTCGGTCTTAAGCGTTTTGATTTTAAATACACACACACACACACACACACACACACACACATATGATATGTGATACTATATATTTTGTTGGAAAATCAAGTAGCAGAAAGATGTACGTATATGTGTGTTTGCATATAAACAAATACTTAAGTACAACTGTCTCGTAATATCTAAAATACTTAAATACTCATAAAACATCTTTATAAACCCCTCTAGCTTTTGTATAAAACAGGTACCACAATGTTTTTGTTCTTCTGTATTTCCTGTTTGTCCTATATTATTTTAGGTCATGTTAGTTGACCCTAATCTACAATAATCTTCACAGAAGATTATACATTAGCATTTATTACCATTTAGCATTTATTTACTTATGATGTTATCTCTTCCATTAGACAAAGAAAGTTTTTTACCTGATGTTGTACTCTTGTTAATAACTCAGTTACTGACACATAGCAGAAAAGGAATCAATGGTTTTTGTTTATGACTGAAAATCATCTATAAATATTAATTATAATTTTGATATATAAAGATACATTTATCTAACTAAAGATTTTAGTGAGTAGAAAATTATTGGTGTATATTTCAAGACTCCATCGCTTTCTTATTCTACTGTAAAGCACTAATTCCTCTTTTTCTTTCTTATATTACAGCTGTTTGTCATTGACTAGTGGTAGGCACAGCTAGAAGAGAAAATGTATGTTCTTGGTAGCTATTGATGTTTCTGTATTTCCTTTAAGAAGTAACTCATATGGTCTGTAAGATAAACCCTGATTGAATAAGATTACCTTAAATCCAGAAGGCACTTAGATCATAGGTGAATGACACAGCACTGTGCTATTTATTTGTTTTTAGACAAATGCTTGCAATACCTAGAATTTCATTGTGTTAGTGATAGCTATTTAAGGAATTTCTAGAGCATACACATTGTTATAGATCAGTAAAGTCAGAAGTACACTGTACTTAGATTTTGATGGACAATAGGTTATGAGTAAGACAACCTGGAATATGATCTAGAGTGACCATTAAAAGGGTTTTTTTCTTTTCTTTTTTCTTTATTTTTTTGTGAGATCTCATTCTAGTGGGTTTATGTGGCCAAAATGGATAAGCAGTAGAAGGATTCACCAAATGAATTGTACATAGAACAACTTACATATTACTTTCTAAACCATGTTTGTTCTAATATAATATGATGTGCCATGAATGTTTGGTTGCTGTACATCAAGAACAACAATTAGAAAACTCCAGAGAAAAGGAAATATAAGAAGAAACGTATCTGTAGAAGAGAGAGCTGGGACTTGTTTATGTAAATGTAGTGGGAAGAGTACCTATAAAAACTGATAAGTTCATCCAAAAGAAAAAAGTTGCTCCTGTGAGCCTCTAGAAGACTTGAGATTCCTTTTCAAAAAAAAACAAAACACAATGCTACTAAAAAAAAAAAAAAAGAAAAGGAAAAGAAAAAGGCATAAAAATTTAGCCTCCTCTTCATATTTGGGCTAATAATGAAGCTCAATGGTCATTAACTCTTTTCTCATTGTTTCCTGAGAGGTTTTCCTTTCTTCAACCTAGCTGGTGAGCCACAGCACCCCAAGGTAGTTAGAGGGCTCATGATCCCCAGTAGGAGCATCTACAGCCCCTTCCAGCCTGCAGAAGCTATAGAAGATTGAGACCTCTACTCCCCCAACATCCCATAAAGAATTATGGGGATTTGTGTCTCTCTAGGGGAAAGGAGGTAGGAGAGAGGCGTGGCTAAAACTGGCTAGGAAAGTAGGTGTGGCCTGTTAACTACAAAATCTCAAACAGATGGAGACTTCTCCAGAGAATGGCCTAGACCTGACGTCAGCCTGAGGCATAGGATCCCAGAACTGTGTCTCAGGAGCCAGATGTAGAAGTTCTCTGGGTTTCCTGGAGATTTGAACACTATGAAATAAAGGAAGCCACAAGGAGGGGTGCTATCATATCTTTCCATGATAGCCCGTGCCACATCTCTTGGACACAGTATGTATTTTTACTTTAATTTTTTTCTACTTCTTTTTCTGTGTTTGCCCCAAGCTCTCTCTGCAGAGCCAGTTTTTCTCCTAATCTTCATTTTGCCTTTTAAACAAACGTTGTCACTGCATTTGGCTCCTTTTATTCAATTCTTTGTTCAAGGCGGGAAGAACCTGGAATCTAACTCCAGAAGGATGAGTGAGCAATCCAGAAACTGATAACGTTTATTTGGAATATAACTACCCAATAACAAGTTTGCAGGTGTGCAGACTTCTGTCCTAGAGAGAGTATCAGTAGGAGGCTTATCAGACAGAGATACAGGATGTACTCAAAAGTGTGGGTGCTCAGAGAAACAAAACAGCAAAGTTGGGAACTGGGGATGGAAATCCATAGAATTTGGTAACCTATAGTCTTGTTTTTGTCTAGAGGTGGGAGAGGATGACCCACCCAAAGTGAGATAATGGTACATTCACAGGGAAAATCCTTGTTTACAGGTGAAAAGTGTGGTCTGTTCACAGGTGAAAGAGGCCATTTGCAAGTAGAAAGGAAATGAGCAGACCCATTTGTAGGTGCAAGGAAATTGCTCAGGTTTACTGTGTTCTGACTGAAGAGAAAGAAAAACAAATAAATAAGCAAACTGGGTTGGCGTCCTAAACCTTGGGTCCTGCAGTTCTTAAATTGAAAGTATAATTAAACACACACACACACACACACACACACACACACACACACACACACTAAAAGTTTGTTAAAATGTACCTAGAAATTCCAAAGTAAACAATAAATTTATTTCAATCACACACAATTTGAGTCATGGACATGCTATTATATTGTTTTGCTTTGTTTTACTTTGCAGAGGAGACATTTCTGGAAGGAGGAGATAATTTATTTTTTCATTTGAAACGTTGTGATGAAAACAGAAAAAACTGATAAACTACTGATAAACTTCTTATTCCTGACTGTAGAAAATAATCTAGTTTAGGACATCTGACAGATGTGACAGGTGGCAAAAATGTTAGACTAAATTTTATTAGTTGTTAGAACAGAAATACCTTGTTTTTTAAATGAGTTTTATAAGTGTGTTTTTGCTTTTTTAAAATGAGGACAATTACGAGCATCACATGAGATAGAATTCCCCGTGACCCAGAAATAGTCTAATAAATAATTTTATGACATAATTCTCTGTAAGCTACAGCTAGCTAATTTACTCATTTTTTTCTTTTCTTTTTTTTTTTTTTTTTTGTGGTGCTGGGGATCGAACTCAGGGCCTTGTGCTTGCAAGGCAAGCACTCCAATCACTGAGCTAAATCCCCAGCCTCTAATTTACTCATTTTTATAAGGTACTACACAAATCATCTGGCCTAAATATGTATACACCCCTTTTTCCTGCTCATTCCGTTGGCTGTTTTCTGAAGAGAATGTACGATGTATGTATTTTGTGACACTGCACTCTGAAGAGTATAGATATATGCTGTATATTACTGGAAGTGTGTAAGCAGGCTAAACCCGGATATATTGTAAATTTTGTTGCAGAGCATGACAATGAGGTGAATATTGCAATAAGGAAAGTCGCATGATTTTTTTGTTTGTTTTCTCAGGCATATTGAGTGAACAATAGCATTATGTCTAAGTATAGTTTAGGAATGTTTTATTGCTAAAATATGCTAACCATCATCTTTTTTCTTAGTGGAGTGTCTTGCTTTAATGGTAATTCCCGACTTCCCTATACATGGCCTGTAGAATGTATATCGTGTTAACAGCATAAAAATATTAATCAAATTGTATATGTCCATCAGAGGTGTTGGTTGACTGTGTACATTATCAAAGAACAGTAATATTTTGAAGGAAATTTTTTTTCCTGAGCAATAGGTAGGTCTCAACAGTGGGCTTAATATATTCAGTAAACCACATGTTATGGTTTAAATCTAAAATGCCGTCCCCCAAAGTTTCATGGGTTCAGAGGTGGGGCTTTTGGAAGGCGATTGGATCACGAGTGTGCTATAACTCATCAGTGCGTTAATCCATTGGTGAGTTTATAGCTGAGGGCCACTGGGATCATGACCTGGAAGATAGTACTTTTTTCCTAGGCTTTTCTTCTTTCTCTCTGTATCCTATCTTCCCTGGATTGAGCACCTTTTCTCTGTCATAACCTTCCACCATGCTGTTTGTGCCTTCAAACCAGCTGACCACGCACAGACTAAACTTTATGAAACTGTCACAAAAATAAACTTCGCCTTCTTTAAGTTGCAGCTGTTAGGCATTTTGTCTCAAAGGTGGAAAAGCAATCCGCCATGTTGTAAACAGATGTGCCGTCATCAGACACTGCTCCATTTACAGAACACAGGCAGAATAAATTTAGTATAGTTTTCAAATGCCCTATTAGTAAATGAGCATTGGTTTCACCTTTAAGTCATCGGCTGCGTTAGCCCCTAACAAGAGAGCCGGCTTGGCCTCTCAGACTTTGCAGTGAGGTGTTAGCTTCTAACTAGGAAATTTCTACACGTCTCTTCCAATACCGGGCTGTTTCATCTACACTGAAGATCTGTTGTCTAGTAGCCACCTTCATCAAAATCTCAAGCAGATCCTCTACATAACTTGCTGCGGCTTCCGTATTGGCGTTTGTTGCTTCACCTTGTGTTCTTATGTCATGGTACCACTTTTTTGCTGAAACCTCAGAAACGAGCCTCTGCTAGCTTCAGACTTTTTTTCTGCAGCTTCCTTGTCTCTTTCTTCATTCGCTGAATTGAACAGAGTTAGCATGTTAACCTGGAATAGGCTTTGGGTTAAGATAAGATTATGACTAATTTGATATTTGTCCAGATCACAAAAATGTTTTCCATACTGGCAATAGGTCAGTTTCAGTTTCTTCTCATTGGTATGTACATCAGTGAAGTATTTTTAATTTCCTTTAACAATAATGGATTTCTCACTAAGGTAAATGATTTCTAGCTTTTGAATTAAAATGAAAGACAGATGGCTTCCTTCCATTTGAAGACTTGGAGCACACTCTGTGGCTATTAATTGGTTTAATTTCAGTTCTACTGTGTCTCAGGGAATAGGGAGATCCAGAAAGAGGGAAAGAGATACAGGAATGGCCAATCAGTAGAGCAGTTAGCTTACACACATTTGTTAATTAAGTTCACTTTCTTATATGGGTACAGTTCGTGGTACCTCAAAACAATTACAACAGTAACCTCAAGTGTCACTGATCACAAATCACAATGTAATATGACATAGAGACACATGAGCACCTGCTGCTGGAAAAATGGCGCTGACGACATACTTAATGTAGGGATGTCACAAACTTTAAATTTGTTAAAAACATAATCTCTGGGATGGATAACAATGCAAACTACAATAACATGAGGTATATCTACAATTGTATACATTATGCTTTTATATGACCAGGAACAGTCTGTTTGTTTAGACCAGTATTGTTATGACAACTACGATGTCACTAGTCATTCAGAATTTTTCAGATGCATTGTAATTCTATAGGACCCTCTTTGTAAATGTAGTCTTTCCTTGGGCAAAGTACCATTATGCACTTACATGACTGCTTTTATGAGGATCTATTTTTCTTGGCTCTAGCTTTCGTTCCACTGAAATATGTATCTCTACTTTAACTATTATCACAATAGCTTCATACTTAAAAACTTCATTATGTGTGTGTCACTCTTCCTTCTTTTATCACTAAATTATATGTAATATAGCTCTTCTAACTCTGTTTTCTTTGGCAAATTTTTTTTTAAAATTTTATTTTAAACCAAGAACATGTATTGGTACATTCTACATACAATGGTCACATTCATTACATTAATTCTGTACCTATACATGATGTATCTTGGTTCTCCCCCCTCTCCCCCCCTCCCCTCTGCACCCTCCCTCCCTATTTACAGCAGGTTCATTTATCATTTTCCACATTTTCACTTTCCCCTCTTTTTCCCCTGTTGCCTTTCTGCTTTTCCCCTTCTTTCTTTCTAGTACTTCTCTCCTCTGCTCACCATCCTCCTTTTATATAATATCTATTACACCTCTTTGTCCTTATTTACAATTATGGTCTCTCATATCAGAGAAACAATTCGATGTATGCTCATAAGTGTCCGATTTATTTCACTTAAGAGTATGTTCTCAAGAAACATCCATTTATATATGAATGACTCTAGTTTATCCTTTTTTATGGCAGTGTAGTACTCCATAGTGTAGAAAAACCACATTTTCTTCAGCCATTCGTTGGTTGTTGGGCATTTAGGTTGTTTCCAAGACTTAGCTATTACAAATTGTGTTGC
>PVJO010016723.1:0-41067 GCA_004026905.1 Hystrix cristata
TGGCCCCTCTCACCCCAGAGGTCCCCACCCCCACTCCCTCGGTGCTGCGGTCTCCTTAAACACTCCCCTGGGTCCCGGCACAGGGCCTGTGCTCATTCTGGCCCTCCACCAGAATGAGCACAGGCCCGTTCCTTCTCCAGCTTCATCATGGTTTTCTCTCCCTCGCCACCCAGTTCTCCTCAGCTGCCAGCTCCACAGAAAGTCACCCTTGCCTGACCTGGCCAATGGTCCCTTGGCGTCTGTGACTGGTCCTATTTTCTCTTTCTCCCTACTAGCCTTCCTGTTCTTGGTACTCCACAATATGTTACCCTACTCAACACTATTACTGCATTATCTATATACAGTACATGTAAATATTACATGCGGTGTCTTTGCTTGTTTATTGTCTAGAATAGCCCTGTCCATTATGGCGGCCATTCATCCAACACAGCAGCCCCAGATGGACGTGACTGCTTCAAACATGGTGCATCTGAAGTAAAAAGCGCTGTGTCAAATACATGATGGAGTTGAAGACTTGGCACACAAAAGAATGTATAGCATCGATCATTTTTATATTAGCTACATTTGGAAATAAAAATATTTTGGATATATTGGATTATCAACACTTTATTACTAAGATTAATTTTACTGGTTTCTTTTTACTTTGGTGATTTGTCTACCAGGAAATCTGAAATTCCACGTGTGGCTTATATTTGCAATTTGCATTCTATCTCCACTGGACAGCGAAGGTCTAAGACAGGCATTCTGTGATCAAAGGGGCCATCTTGCCCCAGCACCTATGAGAGCAGCCGGTGCAGCGCACAAGCTTGGGAAACCAGCCAGACGGCAGGTGCTTGCTGGAGTCTCATCAGGACGCAGCCGCTCTCCTCTCTGCCTCTCTCTTCCTTGCCTGGTGATATCACTGTTACGTAAGAAACTGGCAGCCTTCCCCATCTGCTTGCTTGAGAACTCGTCCTGTTTTAGCCCTTTTTGAATAGCTAGGAGTGCTCGCTTCAGCAGCACATATACTAAACTTGAATAGATAAGAAGACAGATCTTTGGGGCTATCTTCTGAAAATAACCTTAATTCTTTTCCAAAATAGTTAGGGTATTTAAAATGGCCTGTCGTACTAGTCTGTCCTTCGTTGCTGTGATGAAATAACTGAAGAGGACTCATTTTAACAAGAGAGAGGGTGTGCAGCTCAGAGTTGGAGAGGTTCGAGGGCACAGCGCCAGCTCGCCTCTGGGAGGGTCCTCTTGCCACGTCACTTCCTGTGAGGGGCAAAGTGGGTGCCTGTGGGAGGAAGCATACCATCTCCAACCAGGAAGCAGAGAGAGAGCCGGCGTCCTGCAGTCCCTTCCCGGGCCAGCCCATGTGGGCCTAGGACCCCCATGAGGTCCTGCTTCCGGAAGGTTCAGGCCACCTCGGCCAGGCCTCAGCATGTGGGCCCCAGCACAGACTGCAGCACCCACTCTGTGGGCAGCCGGCTCATCAGCGGAACCCCGGGCCTTACTCAGAGGCAGCAGGAGAACAAAAACTAGACCACACGTCACCAGGAGGGAGAGCCATTTGTGGTGAGGGGTGTGCAAAGGCCTGGGGGTCAGACGTGTCATGTGTCTTGCAAAGGAGCAGGGGTGCAGGTGACAGGCAGAGGAGCCCAGGCCTGCCCACTGGAGCAGCTGGCTGTGTGCAGATGTGGTTACCAAAGAAGGGACACCATTCATTCATGTGTGCATTTGTTCCTTCCTTCTTTCATTCATTCCTCAGCTTCAGCCAGCTCCTCCCATGTGCCAAGGCCTGGGCGCATGGCAAGCACAACACAGATAAGGCACTCAGCATCCTGGCTGGCTGGATCGGAAATGAGCAAATAAGCACATACAGATAATAGAGTCTGCACTCTGTGAGGCTGAGGCAGGAGGGCCACAAGTTCAAGCCCCGCTTGGGCAAATTATCAATTCTAAGAGACGCTGTCTCAAAGAAAAAGAGCCGGGGTGCAGCGCAGTGCCGAGGCCCTCCCCGGGTTTGATCCTCAGTAATGCACAAACATACACACCATACTCTACACATTTTACTACTGCACACGCAAAGAATCCATGTTCTCAATTAATGTTTAAAATCCAGTTTGGGGGATGCAGTTGGAGCCTGGAAATTTTCTGAGAATGATGTTGGTATTTTTGTAAAGTCAGGCTATTCAAGGTAAACACTACAGAATAAAATCTAGGCAAGATGAGACTACAAAGGCCGCCGCCTGCAGGAACACGGCATGTGGACGCGGGTTCTGCCCCTCGGGCTCCCCGGTGGGTGCCGGGTCCCGTGTAGAGCAATGTCACCGAGGCGGAGCAGCTCCGAGACGTGCACACAAGCTGCACGTCAAAACCAAGAGGATGAGTGTGGTGCGGGGGCACAGGCCTGAGAACCCTGCTCCTCAGGAGGCTGAGGCGGGGGGGTTGCAAGTCCAAGACAACTTAGCATGACCTTGTCTCAAGATCAAATAAGAAAAGTTGTGTGCATGTGTAGAGGTAGCTCAGCACTCCCTGGGTTTAATCCCCAGTGCCATACTGTTCTCCCTAAAAACCCTAGAAAATAAAAATAAAACGTGACACCAGTATTAGTACCTGAGTACTAAGTGCGCCTGCAGAGTCACAAGAGCTCTCGGGGTATCTGGCCCAGAATCACAGCAGAGTGAGGCGCGACACCTGCTGGAACAGAACAGGTTTCCTGGAAAGCCCTCAAACTCCAGGGCGTCCCCAGCAGGACGAGCCCATCTCCGTGACAGCCAGGAGCTCGCCGAGCATCCTGTGGAAACTGCCAGGGCTGCAGCCCACACGGCCTGGAGTCCAGAGCGGAGCGGAGACAGCCATGGACCGAGCAAAGGCTTTGCCCTACAGCCCTGCGGTGGCGGCGGCCCCTGGGCAGGCAGCCCTCTGTGGGCTTGTTCAGCCAAGCCAACCCGTTTCCGGGCGGATGTAGCCTCCGAGCCCGCCTGCCGCGGGGCAGCAGTGGGTCCTGCGGGAGACGGGGCATGCTGGCCACACATGCTGTCTCAGCAGAGGGAAAGGCATTGTCAGAGAACAAGGGTTTGTCCAGGACACGTGCAACCCTATTATTTGTGCCGTGCGACCAGTCACCAAAGGGCCATTATACTCGTTCATGAAGTCCATGTTGGGAACACAGAAGCAAGGAAAATAAGAGTCTCCACCTGAAGGAAAGGACAGTCCAGTTTGAGAGATCCACGTGAGATCCACTAATTGGGGGAAAATAATGAGTAGAAAATAAAGAATCCTACCTGGCAAGGAGTGGGAATCAAAGAAGGCTCCCCCATGAGGGGATATTTGAGTGGGGCATCAAAGATTAAATAGGAGTTTACCAGGCAGAGGAGGTGAGGAAAGGCAATACGGGGAGAGGGAGCAGCAGACACAAAGTTCATTGGCTGAGACATGTGGGCAAGTACAGGCTGTATGTGTAGCACGGTCCTGTGAAAGGAAAAAGGAAGAGAGGGTGAGAAGATCCTGACTGTGGCTTTGGTCTCCACTTGTACGTGGGCTGCCCTAAAAAAAAGGCTCTCAAATCAAAGTGGCTTTAAAAATTAAGTTACATGTTCTTTCACGTAACAGTATGGACATGAGCTGTCCAGGGCCAGCAGGAGGCTTCTCTGCTGCAGCGGCCCTGGCTCCTCCCCTTCGGTGCCCAGCCGTCCTGGGCACCTGGACCCTGTTCACACGGCTGGGCACAGATCACCCTGCATATCCGTATCTTCCCTTCCTACCTCTGCGCCCCATCCCTGCTGCGCGCATCCTGCGCTCACCTCGCCCGCGGCTGCACACACTAGCGCCAGGACCATCCTGTCTGTGCTGCGTGCCCCAGCTGGCGACCACCCTTCCCCCAAGGGCAAAGCTGGGCAATGCACATCCGGCCCTGGCAGTGCACCAGCGCGGTGGCGCCTGGCTACAGGGAGCCCGGGAAATGTAGCTCTTCCCCCGGACGGCCATCCAGCGGGATCTGCTGAGTTAAAACTGGGTTTCTTTTCTCTGCCAGGAATGAGAAGACGCTAGACAGTCATCAGCGGCCCTCACCGCCACGCGCCTCGCGTGCTGTGCCTGTGAGCTCTGGCTACCGCGGCCAAAACACATGCAGTGTATTTGATTTTCTGCCTCATTTTCCCAGCGTGCTGTCCTGATGGCCGCTTTCTGATTTCTGAAAATTAGAATTTTCAGGATGTAAGGATTACTCAGTGTCAGCACATAACGGATGAATGTTCACCCACATGCTGCTGCTTAGGGAGCAGCAGTTCTGTTTCAAAGATATTTTCCCTCAAATCTGGCCTCACAAGACTCTAGAACCCACTGCACACTATTGCCCAAGTTTACCAAAGCAAGTCAGAGATACTATTTCCTCTGCTCTGGACTAAAGGGATGGGAACGGGCTTCTCAGCAAAGTGGGGAGGGGAGACGAGGCAGACGTCAGCTTTACACTGTCTTGCATCTGAAACCCAGTACCGGTGCCATTGTGGGTGGCAGCTGACCCTCTTGACTTCAACTACCTCATCTGTAAAATGGGGATAACCCTGATTCTCAGGTTGGCAGAGTTAAGTGAGATACTATGTATGACCCACAGAGGAAACTCCACAGAGCTTGCTTCTAACTGAGGACACTGGCAGCTACTATGTGCGAGGAATGATAAAAACTTTTCCCCAAGAGAAAATCTAAAAGCCTGGTTTCTGGCAAAAAGAGAGGGGCACTGCTACTTATCCTGCTACCTTAACCAAGTGATCCGTCGTAACTGGAGAAGTAAAAGGGTAAAGAGACATCACAGGCTACCCAACGTGCCCCACTGGGGACAGAGCATCTCTCCCAAAAACACATGGCCTGAATTCATTCACAGGAACGTCAGACAAGTCCAAAGCCAGGTTCCTTTCGGGAAATGACTGTCCCAGACGCTTAGAAACATCAGCACCACGAAACACACACACACATACACAAAGAAAAAGGGACAGTCCTGGCTGAAAGGCGATGAAGAAGCATAACAAATGAGAACTATATTTGATTAAATTATCAAGCAAAAAATATCTTACAGGACATTGTTGAGGTAAAGGAGTATCCAAGAAATCCATGCTGATGTATTTGGAAGTGAGATACAGTGGCCAAGATTCACTTTTAAAAGATTTTTTAAGCATATTTGTGTGTGGAGTATAGGTACCAAGAGGGAGAAAAAAATGCTAAAACAAAATGTGGCAAAATGTTAACAGTTGGTGAATTGACAGGCGATATTTTCATATATTATTCTTTTAACTGTTGGAAGAGATTGAAATTTGTCAAAATAAAAGTTGGAGGAGAAAAATGTGATGTTACAAAGGGAAAGAATTTGTGCTGACTATCAGAGGGTTAATTTAGGGCTACAGATTCAAAGTCCTTCTGGGCCCAGCTTGCCCACTGCTTCTTTCAGTGAGAATTCAGGGAAAAGATCATTCACTTGTGTATTTGCATTAGAAGAGAAGAAAGCTACGGCTTGATTTGGTTAGTCCCTGCCAGATTCATGTTGAAATTTAACTGTAACATAGTGTGTTGAAAGGTGGGGAGACTGGCGATGCGGACCACGGGCTCCGCCCTCTTGAAGGGATTAGTGGAGAGTGGACAGGGTATCTCCCAAGCAGGCTGTTAGAAAGGAGCCCAGCGCCTCCCCCCAGTCTCTGGCAAACACGTTCCTTCCTCAGACGCTCACTTCCCCTTTGACTTCCCCACCATGCTTAGAGCAGTATGTGGGCCTCGCCGGAAGCCGAGATGTTCCTGGACTTCAGAACTGGGCCCAATAAACAACTCTGTACATTACTCAGCCTCTGGTAGTTTTTGGTAGCAACAAAAAGTGGACTAAAACAGACAGACCCCTTGCTCACAGCAGGTCCAGTACGGCGGGTGGGCAGTGGATGAAGCAGGGTGCAGAGGGGGCTACTCCTGCCCCCAAGCTAGAGTCACCTTCACCTCCAAGACTTCAGCTTTGTTATGTCAACAACCCCTGAAATAAAGTCCAGACACCGAGTCACAAACGTTCGGCGTCAACCGTCTTCCAAGATGTATCCTTGCAAACACAAGTTTCTAAACGTGAGAGCAAAGGCCAGCAAGCTGTGACAACAAGGTCGAGCCTGAGGGTGGCACTGGGGATGGGCAGGTCGGGGTTCAGACTGTCGCGGACGGAGAAGCTGCTCGAGGGACCTGTCCTAGTGCTTTCCTCACTGCGGAGACACAATACCCGACACCTACAACCTAAGGGAGGAGGGTTTAAGGCTCACATCTCAGTCCGCAGCTGGCTGGCCCCAGGGCAGGACAGCATGGTGGAGTGGCTGGGTGGTGGAAGCCGAAAGAGCCGGGGAAGGAGTGATCGCCTTCTGGAGCACCCAGCGTCCCACCTCTTCCAACCAGACTCACCTGATAACAGCAAGTCGGCTACAGAGAAGCCTCTATAGTGCACCCCCAGCCCTGCCTGTGGCTGCACGAGGCTACAGAGGGACGTCTAGGTATAAACCATAACAGCATCACTCCCTCCACGTCCCCACGCGGCAGCAGAAATCACTTGCTCTCATGTACCAGCTGAGACGTAACCCACTTTTCCATTAAAGGAGGATTTTCAGTTTCCATGTTTGACTGAAGGTGCCATTAACCTGGAATCGCCTAACCCAGAATCAGGGAGTGTCACCTACATGACCCAGAAGAGGACTCAGTGGAAAATATACACCAAGACAACGTAAGTAAAAGCTCCCACAGTATCTGTAGTACAGAAGGCGGCCCCCGAATTCTGTGTTTAAAATAATTTAAGAGACTTCCAGAACATGGTGTGTATCCCAAAGGCTGTGCGGCAGGAGCAATTTTCCCCAGAGCAGGGAATGGGCAAGTGTGCTGTTGTTCATGGACAAGGACAATGTAAACATACATATTCAAAATTTTACATAAGTTTATAATAAACATAAACTAAATTTCTGCTAAAATATGCTAACTCAAAGTATGTAAGTACACTTCAAATTATATGTAAATATTTACACATTAAACTGGCACGTTTATTACTTACCCTTTCATGAATGCTATGGTTTGGAAGTAGAGCCCCAGGGCTCAAGTGTGGAAGGCTTAGCTCCCAGCCCGTACTGGGCACTGGTGGGCTCTTTAAGAGGCGGGCCTGCTGGAAGAAAGAAGGTCTTTGAAGGGATATCGGGAGCTGCTCCTTCCCCTCCCTCTTGCTGCTTCCTGACTCCCGTGAGGTGAACAGGTCTCCTCTGCCACATCACCACAGGGCCAGAGCAACAGGCCAACCAGCCATGGACTGAAACGTCTCAAACCATGAGCCAAAGTAAATTTTCCCCTTCCAAGGTGATTTATCTCAGGTGTGTGGTCACAGTGATGGAAATCTGACCAACACAGCCAATGATCTAGTCCATAGGGAAGTTTCCTCAGAGAAGCCCGGGGGCACAGCTAGCCAGTGCTGGCGAGCCCCACTGCAGATCCCTCGTAAGTCTGGAACCTGCCGGCTCTGTCTGGGTGCCTGTCTCCAACCTGTCCACAGCATGGGCCGTGCGTGCTCCTGCTTATCACAGTGGATTCAAAGCGGACAGTGACACAGTGATTTTGCAGAGGAAGAAACAACTGAAACTGTTTCAGTTCTGGGATTCCTTTATAGTATTTCTTCATACTTGAAGGTTTTTTATGTTTAAAATTTCAAACAGTGAAACGGAGTGTGACCTGCAGTATAAATTTCTCCCTTTAAAAAAGTAAATGTGATCAAAATTATGAATCCATTGTTTTCCTTCTTCTGTATGTGAACACTGGTGTAAATAAACACTCTTGTAAAATATACAATGTTCAGTAAATTTTTTTCACTGTCTACAGCATTTCTCATCTAGATATCTTCATTATTCCTTTTGTCTCATGATTGTAATTGAAGAGATTTTGCTGTCTGGAAGAGGGAGTGTTAAAAGACAAGCCTCCCTAGGTGAGTTCTAGGTGAGATGCACCAGGTGGAGACGGCAGGAGCTACCTGGTTCTGTTCCAAGCCCTCTCGGGGGACAGCAGAGGCTTGTGTTGAGGGTGGGCAGTGCAGGACAGGGGCACACATCTGGGGTCCCAGCAACTTGGGTAGTTGAGACAAGAGGATGGAGAGTTTGAGACCAGGCTGGCTAACTCAGTGAGAACTTGTCTCGAAAAATAAAAAGGAATGGGACATAGCTCAGCAGTACAGCACCCCAATATATAGAGGATTTTTCTGATGCATGTGACCTTTTTGTGAAGATATATAGACAACAGGTAGAGTCTGGGATTAAAATGACGATAAATATATAGAAAACTAAACACATGAAAACAAAAGAATTATTAACTTCAAGGAAAAGTTGTACAGGAAAACAAAAGTGGTCATAGTTTACTGTGTTTTGTAGTTTTGTAGATGTGAATAGTATTTCCATGGCCCTAAAAATGTGGATACTGATAAGCAATTGAACTAAAAATCAAACTATAACAAAACTGGCGTGGAGGGGTGGGAAGGGTGCACATGGAGGGGCCAGGGGAGGAAGGGGCCAAGCTGGAATTTCTGGGTGGGGTGCAGACACGCAGGAACAAGCATACAGGGTTATCATTTAGCAGGCTGCAAGCACATTCCAAATAGTAGTCCAGTGGAGACGAAGGTGAAGGGCTGGCAAAGGAGGAATGGGGGCTTCCATTTCCCCCAATAAACCTTACAGAACCTTGACTACTAAGACAACAAGCAATAAGACATTGATAGAAATAAGAATTTTCTACATAATTTATGGTGGTTTCTAGCCAGTGTGTACGCAGTCTTTAAACGTGAATACATCTGGTTTTTCTGGAAATACACAATACAAACATGCTTCCGTACCCACCAGGGAAGCATTCCAAGACTCCTAATGGCTGCCTGAAACCAAGGATACCACCCAATCCTGTCCCTGTGACACTTGCCCTCTACCTGCATACCTTCGATGAAGTTTAATTTGTAAAGCAGGTAGCGTAAGATATTAACAACAATAATTAATAATAACATAGAACAAGTATAACAATATAGCCTAAGAAAAGTCATTTAAAACTTCTGAATTTTTTATTTCTGGGACTTTTTGTTTGCTATTTTCAGACTACCTTTGGCCCTGCTGCTACAGTTTGGACTGGAAGTGTCCCCAGAGCCCCCCATGTTCCAGGCTTGGTCCTCAGCCACCACACTCACAGGGAGGCGAGGAATCTTCGGGAGGTGGGGCCTCGGGGAGGAAGTCAGGCCAGGGGGTGTGGCCTTGCGGGAATGTTGGGACCTTGGCTCCTTCTCCCCTCTCTCTTTGCTTCCCAACAGCCCTGGCTTGAACAGGCCTCCTCCACCAAGCCTTCTCGCCGTGGTGTGCTTGCCGCACAAGTGCAAAGCAGCAGGGCTAAGTGGTCAGGAACTTAAGGATCCAAAACTATGAGCCAAAAGAAATCTTTCCTCTTTATAAGTTGTTTGCCCCAAGTATTTGTCACAGCAATATAAAACTGACAAACACACACAAGTAACTGAAACTGAAGAAAGGGAGACATGGATAAAGGAGGGGGCTGCCAAACTCTTAATCCAATTGGAGAGCAAGGCTGTCACTGCCAATGGCAGAGGCTTAGAAACACGTCCACCTTCCCACCGGCCCTCCTCCCTGGACCCAGGCCTCTTCGCCACAGTGCTTCCCCTTTCCACCCCAAACAAACAGAGCTCAAACAAGGCTCCAGCCCACGCCAGGTATGCTGGGCACACCTGCAATCCCAGCATTCAGTTAAGGCAGGAGGATCGCCGTGAGTTCAGGGCCAGTCTGGAATACACAGCCATCCTGTCTCAAAACAACAAAGTGACCAACTATAGCATATATATATTTTTTAAATTTTATTTTAATGGTACATTTTAGATGTAAATATTGATAACATTCATCATAGGGAATGTGTACCTGTACATGGTATATCTTGTTGCTTCTTTTTTTCCCACTCCCCTCCCCTCACCCCCTCCTCCCTCCCTATTTACAAAAGCTTTATTTCCATTTTTTTCCTTCCATTTCTTATTTCTCTGGTCCCTCTGTTCCTTTCCTGCTCCCTTGTTCCCTTTCCCATTTGGACACTTTCTTCCATTTCCCAATATAATACACTTTAGTCTTTATTTACACTTCAGTTTCTCACACAGAGAAACTGTGCGGTATTTAAACATGTGTGTCTGATTTATTTCACTTAAGAGTATGGTCTCAAGATTATAGCGTACATATAAAACATTCACACTGCTAAGTTTGCCGTTCATTACAGCTCATGACAGCGAACACACTCCCGGACTAGTGACCTGCCATGTCTGCGGGAGTCTCTCTGGCACCCCATCAGCCCCTCTCCTCCCCCGTTCGTTTCTCCCGGACCCCGCCCACCTTCTCGGCTTCAGTCCTTCCTTGGCAGGGAGGGGTGGACAAGCAGGGCTCCTCGGGAGGGAGTATCAGATTGGCTCGCTCCTCTGAGGCGCCAGTGCAGGTTGGATTTTAGTGTCATGATGACCGTGTTCAAAGACCACCATGCCCTCTTCAGGGACAGACCATTCATTGCAAGTGTCATACCTCTTGCCATTTAAAATGGGGCTGGTACTGGGCTCAGCAGCACATGCCTGTAAGCCCACTACTTGGGAGGCCGAGGCAGGAGGATGGTGGTAAGTTTGACGCCAGCCTGGGAAACATAGTGGGACTCTGTCCCAAAAAATAAAATATTAAAAATAAAAGGGCTGTGGAAGCAGCTCAGTGGTAGAGAACCCTTGTATCAAGCCCTGTGCTGAAAAACAACCACAACAAAAGCAACAACAAAGGACTGATAATGCTTTCCCCACTGGGTGGCTAGGAGGGCCACCGAGTTAGGTGAACAGAAGTGAGTCCCGCGCAGTCAGCAGCTGCCCAGTGTAACGAGCGTCTTGGCCACAGACACGGTAGACTCCTTGGCCATCTGGAGGGACTGAAGACGGAACTCTGGATGTGACTTTCTAGGTCCATCAGAGAACCCCGTTCGTTGGCTCTGCAGCCTTCTGGAGGTCAGAATCCTTGTGACCTCCCCGGGGTCTGACCGCCGCCCTGAATCTCTCCTCCTCACACCTGCCATGACTTTGGACGGCAATTCTGTGATGTCCAACAGAGTCCCCAAAAATGTGCTCCTTGAACCAGAAGCCATGATGTAAGAAACCAGGCCTGCAGAGCGACCAGGCTGTGTGCACACTGACACAAGGGTCTTGCTGCTGCGGCGCTCGCACACCTGAGAAACAAACACACTGAGAGTGTTTGGAACCATTGATGAAATGAGGCAGCCGCATGCGAGCTCTGCAAGACTTTCATGTGATAAGCCGGACAGTAAAGAGCTACAGTAAAGGTGAATCTGTGTTTGTGGTCTGCGCAACTAGCAGATGACCACAGACCTGGTGGCTTAAAGGCTCAATTTCTTCTGATTCTGTGGGTCAGAAGTCTGGTGCAACCCATTCAGGGCTGGGCAGGATCAGACTCTGTGTGGTTGGAGGATTGAGGGTTCTGTTGCCTGCTACATGGTCCCCTCGGGCATAAACCAACTTCGAGCCCTCATTGCTTCAAATCTCTCTCCTTCCTCTTCTGCTTTTGTTTATGGGTTTTGTTTTGTTTTGTTTGAGACAGGGTTTTGCTTTGTAGTTCAAGCTAGCCTTGAACTCAGGGATCTTCCTGCCTCAGCCTCCTGAGTGCTGGGATTATAGGCATGTGCTACCACACCCAGCCCTCTTCTGCTTTTAAAGGTGATCACACAGGGCCCTCTCAGAAAGGAGGGTGAAAGGAAGGAAGGTTCTCACACAGGGTGCCCTGGTACCCACCAGCACAGAGACACTGCCAGAACCATGATTTGCACAGCGACCCCCACCGCCTTAGTCATAAAGTCTCCCATGAGGGCATCTGAGGTCATTCAACCTCAGATGACATTAGTGTGAGCATCAGTCATGGTGACAGAGGATCACTGTTTGAAAATATCTGATGTCATCCTCCTTATTTTTGAATTTAAAACTTCCTTCTGCTTCAACCCATTTGAATATGCTAACGGGGTACTGTGGCGTGCATAGTCCCGTTGCAATGCTGATTCCCAAATAAACTTGATTTTGTCTTGAGTTTAGTGCCTCTGTGTTTCCCTCTGTCAACACAGGAAGTGCCTTATTCGCAGGCATCGGTCAGATGGGAAAGGCACGTGGCTTGAGAGCCATGCCGTCTACGGCTCTTACTCGAGTCTGCTACTGTAATGCCAAAGCAGCCACCATGACACGAAGAGGAACGTGTGCTCGTGTGCACACACGCTCACCACGGAGCTGGGAGGACGCCGCAGATTCTACCTGTCGCTGCCTCTAGGGAAGGAAGCCAGGGTCAGGGGCTGGGACTGCACGAGCTGTCCATATACATTCAGCATATTTTCCTACCTCCTCACGACTTTGTGATGCAGCAAGGGATGGAAATTAAAAGTTGTATATGTATTTAAATATGCTAATCTTAATATTTGTATAGACAAGCTTCACCAATAACAATGCTTATATCTAAGGGGAGGGGGAACAAGGAACTTTCCTCTTCCAAATTACACTTTCCTACTATTTTTTCTTTATTTCATTTTTCTTTTTTTTTGTTGTTGTTACAATCAGTCTCTATCACTATTGTAAATACGTATGTTTTATTTTTATTTTATTTTGTGGGGTTTTTCTTCAGTGTTGGGGATGAAACCTGAAGCCTCGCACAGGCCAGGCGAGTGCTCTGCTTGGACACCCACAGCCCAACACATATGCTTTTAATTTTACTGATATTTATGAAGAGTTCATGTAAATGGTCAAATAGTATGCGTCTATGTGTTTCTGTACAAGGGATGAATGCAATGCTCATGCGACGACTTTAAGTTAGAAGTGTGAAAGTATACCCAGAAATGAATCCAACCGCTTAAATATTCATAGAAAACGACTAGAAGGAAATCTACTAAAATGTTAGCAGTGGGTGTTCCAGGCAGTGAAATCATGGATAATTATTTCTTCCTTTCTAGTTTTTAATACTTCCCAATTTTCTATTGTAAGCATGCATTCTTTCTATAATTGAAAAAAATAAGCACTATTTTTAAAAAACCCTGAATGTAATTGCCAAGCAAACTGCTATATTCGTGCCAATGGGTGGCCACATTTTCTTCCCAGCAGGGAGGCGGGCTTGGAGAACAGCACACATCAGAAATGTTCTTGGAGGATATGGGGCTTAAAGAAAAAGGAACCGAAGCAGGAGCAAGACTCAGGCATCCTGTCACTGCACAGTCAGGGAAAGGCAGGGCAGGGAGCTCCGGGCGGACAGACCAAGCCAGCAGCCACCGCGGGGAGAGTCCTGCCCAGTGGCCGGGCGCACAGCAGCATCGACAGGAGACCTTCCCCGTGCACTTGACGCAGGCTGACGCACTGCTCCGTGGGTCCAGCCACCCCTGCTCTGCCCGTTCCCAACAGTCGACTTGTTGCTGGTTTCTGAAGAGGCTTTCCGGAAGCTCGACAGTACATCCCTGCTGAGAAGAGCAAGCACATGCCCCTCACGCTGGACCGTCCCAGCTGCAGTCAGGCACACAGGACACTTTTGCCTCCCCACACGCATCCGCAGTGCTGCCCCACAGGCTGGAACGCCTGCTGGGTGCCGGGGCCTCTGGGACCCTGAGAGGCGGAGGAGGCTCCTGCACTGCCAAGCACACAGCCAGTGAGAGACGGACACCACGGCCAGCGAAGGTGACTCCCCAGGCAGAACGGCAGGCGCTGCAGGAAGGTCGAGGCACAGTGTTTTGGAAGAGGGGAGCTGAAGGTGGGACGGGACAAAGGGGAGAGTGTGAACATGGGGACCTGCCTGGAAGGATGTGGAGGATGTGTACGCGGTGACACAGGAAGGAAAGCCCGAGGACCCCGGCCACTCCGCAAAGGAGTCAGGAGCAAGACTGTGATTTTCCATAACTCTCCAGCACAACACCTGCACAGGAGCCATCCGCCCCGTCTGTACTACTGTATTGGGTAAGATCACCCTGCTAGAGCAAAGAAGGCTTTCCACACCAGCAGAAAGTACTCTAAACATAATAACAGGCCCATCACAAAAAGGGCATGAAGCTCCGTTCTCCAAGATGAGATGACTGGTGCAGATTAAAACACCGGGAAAGCAGTCAGGAGCCAGCCACGCCCATACACGGCAACATTTACCCAAATCTGAGAGCTTCTGACCAGCACTGCCGTTTCCAAGGGCCACCAAGATGCACACCGACAATGACACGTCCACACAAGGACACCTCCCTCTGCTGCTCCGTCTGTAAATAACCCAGGGACCCCTCAGACAGGACGAGAAGAATAGACCAGGGCGGAACTCCACAGCGGAGTCCTGCACAGCTGTAAACAGGAGCAAGGCCATCTTCTTTCTGCAGGAGGCAGCATCTGGGCTATGGTGCTGGGTGCCGAGAGTGGGGACACATGGAACTATTAGGTACAGAACCCCAGACACCTTTTCTCTAGAAGAAAGAAAAGATGAAAATATGCTTAAATGCATTTTTTAAAACAATGAATGGAAGGAAACCCAAAGCTAATAGGTTAGTCACAAAGGAGGGTCAAGATGAGTTGCAGGGGACAGGAATTGAAGACACCTGGTTCCAAGACTTGACTTTGAAACAGCAGCTTTGTTCCCCTAGTGGCAGGCATACTAAAGACCAAAGAAGTACAAAGATTGCAAAGTGTTTTGAGTAACCACATACAGTTTGCCCTCTCTATCTGCGGGTTCTGCGCCCGTGGATTTAACCGACCGCAGGTTGAAAATATTTTTTAAATTCGCATCTCTGAATAACATTGTTATGGCTTGTATCTAGATGCCCCCCAAAGCCTCATGAGGTCACAGGTAGAGCTTTCTGTAGGTGGCTGCAACTAGAGTGTGTGATGCTGGGTTTAATGATGTGAGTCTGAGGTTGATTCACAGTGCAATGCTGGGATTAAAGGTGTGAGTGCTGCCCACCCGAAAGGCAGGTACCCTGGATAGGATATAAGGGACAGAAAGAGGGCTGCTGTTGTCTTGCTGCTTGTTGCTTTTGTGGCCTCCTGCCTTGCTCTTTCCATGCCATGAACTATTTTTTCTTTTCTGCGGTGTTCCTCTGCCATGCCACCCTGCCTTCGAGCCAGCCAACTATGGACTGAAACCTCTACAAACTGTGAGCAGAAATAAACCTTTCTCCTTTAACTTTGGGTGTTGAGTATTTTGTCTCAGCAATGAGAAAAGTGACTAAGACAAACATGTGCAGGCTTTACTCCTTCTTATTGTTCCCTACATAATATGGCATAAAACTATTTATATAGCAGTTACATCATGTTAGATATAGGTCATATACGGATGATTTAAAGGATGTAGAATTATTGTCCAGGTTCTATGCAAATTCTATACCATTCCATATAAGGGACTTGAGTATCCTTGGATTTTGGTACCTGTGGGAAATCCTAGAGCCAATCCCTAGTGGATACCCAGGAATGACTGGGTAGTTAGTAATAACATTGGCGATGATATATATCAAATACATATTAAATAAGGAAGTATACAACAAATATTGAGTCCAGCTTTTCTAAAAGTGACAAAACTATAAAATCTAATAATTTAAGAAAAAACTCCGTATTTCTTAATTTGAATGAAAAATATCATTATAAATTCAAAAATATTTACTCTTCAATGGATTTCCTAGCAAAAATGATCAACCCAGTAGCTACAAACACCTCTAGCAGTCAGGTGTGGGTTCTCAATGCCACTTTCTGTGAGGAGCCTGCCAAGGCTCTTTGAAATCAGCAGATTTTGGGTCTGAAACACGAAACACAGAGGGTGGACCTGCAGGCTTGTCATGTCACAAAGATACAGTGCCTTCCTAAAGGGGCTCATGGAGCCAAAAATGGGGCAACTGGATCCTCAGGAAGAATAATATCTACGTATATTGGAGCTATCAGTCTACAAGCTCATGGGTCCAAAATGAAACTAAAATTAAAACACTCACTTTTCATCTTTAGAGGATGTTAGGGAAGCAACTCATTATTCTGAAAACAGGTAAATATAAAGAAAATCATCAAACGCATATACCGACTTTCCTATAGGAATTCTGTCTCATTTAATCATAGTCAATGAGGGAAAAGTCTTCTTCGTAAAAGAAAGTCCAGGACATAAACAAAGGATGACAGAACTAGAACATCACATTCTGCCCCTCCCAACTCCCTCGTGGACCTGGGCAGAGATCATGGCTATTGCTAAAACTGAAAGTTCGAAAGCTAGTGGTGCACTTGATCGAGGATAGATCAGGCTGACTGAACTAGCAGGTGATAGGAGAACCTGGTGACGTCACCTGTGTGCAACTAATAAAACGCAGGCTGTAGAAACTCCACAGGACAAGAGATCTGAGTTCTTCACTGAATATATTACAAGACAACTAACAGAGACCTAAGACACACGGCATCCAAATGCAGCGCCTGAAGGACGGATCCCAACTCGTATCAGCCAGCTGGGGTGCAGCTAGTGGTAGAGCGTGCACGTACCAATCCCCAGCACTCAAAGGGGGCAAAGGACCCAGAACTCTTGTCCAAGTCACATAAACCAACTGCAAAAGTAAATAAATAAATATTATGAATCAGCAAGGGGAATATGAATATGGAATATCCGATAATATAGTGGGTTAATTGATATGTTTGAGACTTTATTGCAACCTAAGAGGGGATACAGAAAAATAAAGCATACCAAAAATTTATATTTGCTGATACTGGAAATTACTTATTATGTTTTACATATGTTAAAATTTTCTAATTTCTAACGTATTTGAATATTTTCCAGTTACATTCTCCTAAACAAATTTAGGAGTAGCTATTCAAATGACCCATGTGTGCGAGTCAGCTCTCCCTTACGGTAACAAATAGGAGAGGGTCCATTTGTAAGGAGGAAAGGTTTGAGTTCACAGGTTCAGTTTCAGTCCTGATCACCCACCCTGTTGCTTTGGGCAATGGTGGCACAGTATATCATGGTGGAACATGTTGGGGTACAAAACTGCTTACCTCATGGCTGGGAAATGAAAGAGAAGAGGTGGCTGGAGTCCCAGGATTCCCGTTGTGGCCATGCTCCCAACAACCTCACTTCCTCCCACTAAGTCCCACCTCTTAAAGGTTCCACCACCCTCCAGTAACATCACAGGCTTGGGACCAAGCATTCAATCCAGGGCTTTTGGGGGACATTTCAGATCCCAACTATGTAATGCACTGTGTAAAGATGACATATTTTTTAGGGAAGCTGCTTTAAGGGACTTTAGAAGCTGCTTTAAAGGGAAAATAAAACAACACAAAACCAAAAAAACATGATGTCAAAGATGCATATGAAAATTTGAGTAAAACTGTTTCCATAAAATGAAAAAGTAGAAAGAAGCAGCTTCAATTTTAATGCAATTTCAGTTTGAAGCAATTTCAAAGTTAATATATAATATATGATTTTATATACATGTGACCAAATTAATAAGTTGTCTATGTAGATCATTGACTAATCCACATCCCTAAAATTTTGTATATTCAAATTAGCAAAACCAAAAATTCCTTATTTTAATTGTTTTATTGGGAAAATAGATTACTGACAAATACTTAGGGTTATTTTGTAGTAAGTCTAACGCACGCTGTATCCCTTAAGGTAAAAAAATTAAATTAAGCCTTTCCTCTCATGAAACTGAACAATCTACTTCTTAATCTTTGCTTGTTGTAAAATCATAGAAGAGTCTAAATTTGTAATGTCAATGAACTATGGAGCCGTGTTACTGAAAATGTCCATCACTAGTGCCTTTGTTCCATAGGCCAGGCCAGATGCTGTGGTTTAGACCTGGAATACCTTGTCCCTCAGCGGCCTACAGTAAAGCCTTAGTCCTAGCCAATGCCACTGTTGGGAGGTGGTGAAGTCCTTGGAGGTGGCACCTGGTGGGAGGTTTTAGGTCACTAGAGGATTGGCCTCAGAGGGCACTGTGGGGCCCTGGTCTGTTCTCTCTCTGTGTTACACATAAACATGGAGTGAACAGATTTCCTCTACCACATGCTTCTTCCATGAGGTGCCTACAGGCCCAAAGCATGGGCCCAGCTGGACTTGGGCGGAAACTTCCAAAACTATATGCCAAGAGAGACCTTTCTTCTTCATAAATTCCTTATCTCAGGTATTTTATAAAGGTGATGGAAAGCTGACTGACACTGTAGATTAAAACAAGGCCAATCCTAGGGGCTAACAAATTGCCTGTGGTATTTGGGCCCATTCCCTCGGGTTGCGTTGCATGTCACCATTGTTCTTTTGTGTCACGCTCACAGTTTGAACCGGGTTCGTAAGGCAGCAGAGTTCTAAGCCCGCCCTCCCTGCAAAGCTGGGTGCCAATCATTTTATATTTCAAACACCTTGCAAAAATGCCCAGATTTTGAAATTTTAAAATGACATGGAAGATCTTTTTGGAAACGTCAAGCTATTTTGTTGCAAGTCATTAATGTCCACTTTTTGGGTGAATCTATTAGATCTCAATGTGCAACTGTTTTAGAGCCACAACCTAACAGAGCTGGGCAAATGTGGGGATACCGGGCCCAACAGCCCACATCTTATGGAGAAAGCAGATAAGCCAAGCTGTGTGTAAGCGGCTTAATTAAAGTCACACAGCCAGCCAAAGACAAGGCCGAGACTCGGGTCTGAGTTTCCCAGTCCCAAGTCCAGTGTCCCTTCTACCCCATGGAGCCTGTATAACAAAACCTTCAACATCACCTGTTTCTTTTTCTTTTTTTCTTAACCAACAGTATTTTGCATTTCTTAAGGAAAGAATATAAATGAAATTAAAAATTCTTTAGTATTTCTGTTACATTAAAAGTTTAATATGCCCCAACTATGACCCCATTCAGCTCGAAGAAGCCAGATTGGTCTTCACTCTTTTCCCCAACAGAAGTTGGATGTTTTTCTCAGAGGGGGGAATGTAGGGACAGTGGTCCCCTTAGGTAGGGAAAAGATAGGGCAAGGGCCTCCTCAAACATTAAACATAAAAGTAGCTACATTCCAACAGAGATAAAGGCAGGGACTAATTCCAGAAGGCCCCAGGTACTTTGATTAACATACAGAAAGCAAACTCTCCCTTTTGACTCTTTAACTAGCCCTAAGGCGCCCGCCCATAAGTTTGCCCTCTGCCAAAAGACAAAGGTCACAGAGCTGAGGGAAATCAAGGCAGAGGTGTCAGACAAGCCCAAGAGCCAATCAGATTCCCAGGGCTGACCCAAGGGAAAAACCTCAATGAAAAGGGGCTGCAATGAAGGGCCCACAAGTATTTCGCTTTCGAATGCTCCCTACTCGTTGAGTAGCTATCTATCATCTCCTTTTCCCCCTTTTTCACCACTTCTAAATAAATTGTCCTCTTAAAAAAAAAAGTTTCATAAAACAAACATTTGAGGAAGAATAATTACTCAAAGGTGGTTGAAGTGTAACGTCTACAGTATAATTCAGTCATCTACATTTGACATCATGTGGCTCTCTGCTCAGACACTTCTGGGAGTTTATATTTGAAATAATATTTTCAAACTCTGAACTGCTTCCTGAAAGTGTATCAAGATATTCTTCTATCAAATATGTTCCACCAAATGAGAGAAGAATTTTTAAAAATGGGGTCATTTTCCTAAACGCCCTGTGGTTCACCAGGCAACCAGAAGGACTGATGGCCAATGCATGGTTTTAAGCATTTACTTGTTTGTCCCTACTACAATCCTGTATGACAGTTATCACTGCCCCAGCAGGGAAACTGAGGCACTGTGCTCCCTGAGCTGCAATGAGGCAGAACGTGACTCTGGGCAATATGCTGAACCCACAGTGCCATGCACCCTAAATGCACACAAAACCTGCTTGTTTCAAGTCTTTCGTGGTCCTTTATCTTTCGCTCTCCTTTTTCTCTTTTATACCGCGGGAGCTGGGCTCAGGGGACTCCATTACACAGCTCCCTGACAACAGGGGTACAGCGGCGCCATTCCCATGGGAGGTGCTCACGGGAGCCCAGGTGTCAAAGGCAGGTAAAGGCCACTCCAGCAGCAAAGGGGCCTCAGCCAAGGGGCAGTGCTGGCTCCTCCAGAGATGACCAGCAGGCGACCCCAGAGTCCCGCAGTGACTATGTGGCAGGATCCACCCAAGCCAGTGTCCAGGCCACCAGCTCTCCCCATGTACCTCCAGCCCTCCCAGGAAAAGAATTTGCTCTGTTGGTCTCTCACTACTTGAAAAACTACATCAAGTTTTGTTTGTCTTGACTACTGATTGATCTGGCGTCTTCCGTAAATGTATTTCCCTGTGTTCTTAAGTATAACAAATGTGGGCAACCATACTGTGGGACCAGGAAGGTCCTCCGGATTGTTTATAGAACACGTGTCTGCCATCTCTGCTTCCCAAAATCACCTTGTCATTGCTACAGCTCGAACGCTAATTGTGCCCCAAAAACCATGTGTTGGAGGCTGGTTTCCCCCGGGAATGCTACCAGGAGGGGTGTCAGCATTAAAGGAGGCGCCGGGGGAGGTCTTTAGGTGACTAGGGGTGTACCCTGAAGGGGATCCTGAGGCCTGGTCCTTTCCTCTTTGGCTCTCTTACTGCTGTCTCTTGCTTTTTGTCTTGCTCTGCCATAGGCTACGGCCATGATGCACTGCCTTGCCACAGGCTCCAAACAATGGGGTGAAGTGATGTGAACTGAATGCTCCAAAACCATGAGCCAAGATAAACCTTTTCTCTTTATAAGCTGATTTCACTGGATGTCTTGTTTCAGTAACAGAAAGCTAACACAGTAATAATGGAGAAAAAAATCTAAGAGCTAGGTGTGCTGGTGCATACCTGTAATCCCAGCACTCAGGAGCCTGAGGCAGGAGGATCACCACAAGTTTGAGCCCTGCCTGGGGTACAGTGAGTTCAAGGCCAGCCTGAACTACACAGTGAGATCTTGAAAAAAAATAAAATTTTAAGAAAGAAATTATAGGGGCTGGGGATTTAGATCAGTGGTTACAGTGCTCGCCTAGCAAGTACAAGGCCCTGAGTTCGATCCCCAGCACAAAAAAAAAAAAAAAAAAAAAAAAAAAAAAAAAAAAAAAAAAAAAAAAAAAAAAAAAAAAAAAAAAAAAAAAAAAAAAAAAAAAAAAAAAAAAAAAAAAAAAAAAAAAAAAAAAAAAAAAAAAAAAAAAAAAAAAAAAAAAAAAAAAAAAAAAAAAAAAAAAAAAAAAAAAAAAAAAAAAAAACCAAAAAAAAAGAAAGAAATTATAGCTGGGGATTTAGCTCAGTGGTTAGAGTGCTTGCTTTCCAAGCACAAGGCCCTGAGTTCGAACCCCGGCACCAAAAAAAAAAAAAAGAAAGAAATTATAAAACAATATAATTCACAATAGCATCAAGAAAAGTTAAATACTTAGGAATTAACCTAACCAAGGAAGTTAAACACCTGTATGGTTAAAACTAAAGTACTCTGAAAAAGGAGACTGAAGAGGATAGAAAATGAAAAGATATTCCCTGTTCCTGGATAGCCAAAATGGCCATACTTCTCAACCAAAATACCAACAGTATTCCACACAGAACTATAGGAAACAATCCTAAAATCTGTATGGAGCCAGAAGCGACCTAGAGTAGCAAAGGCAATCCTGGGCAGCAAGAGCAGAGCAGGTGGTATCACAGTCCTAGATTTAAAATTATAGTACAGAGCTACAGTGATAGAAAGGGCATGGTACTGGCACAAAAACACAGACATTGGATGAGTGGACCAGAACTGAGGATGCAGAACAACCCCGCGCACAATCTGCTGTCTGACCCTTGATAAAGGGGCCAAAAACACGCACTGAAGGAAAGCTACCTCTTTAACAAATGGTGTTGGGAAAACTGGCTATCCTCGTGGAGAAGACTGACTCTAGACCCACATCTCTCACCATGTACTAAACTAAAATCCAAGTGGATCAAAGATCTAAATGTTAAAATAGAAACGCTTAATCTGCTGGAAGATAAAATAGGTAAAACTCTTGAAGACAGAGGCATAGGCAAAGACTTTCTGAACAGAACCCCAAATGCACAATAGATAACCCAAAAATCAATAAATGGGATCATACCAAATCAAAAATCTTCCACATGGCAAAGGAAACAATCAGCAGAGTGAAGGGACAAACTACCGAATCAGAAATAATTGCCAGCTGTTCCTCAGACAGAGTACTAATATCTAGAATACACAGAGAACTCTAAAAAATTAGACTCCCCCCCAGACAAAAGACCTAATCTAAAAAGGGGAGCCAAAATGAGTAGACACTTCTAATAAGAAGTACAGATGGTCAGCAAACACATGAAAAATGTTCAGCATTACTTGCCATTAGAGAAATGCAAATTAAAACAACACCAAGATTCATCTTACTCTAGAAAGAATGGCTTTCATCAAAAAATCAAATTAATAACAAGCACTGGAGAGGCTGTAGAGAAAAAGGAACCCTTCTACATTGTTGGTGGGAGTGTAAAATCGTACAAACATTACGGAAATCAGTACAGAGACACCTCAAAAACCTTAAACTAGAAATTCCATTCAACCCAGCTATTGTCCATCTAGATATTTTCTTAAAAGAGTTAAACATCATATCACAGTGATCCAGGCACATCCATGTTTATAGCAGCACAATTCATAACAGCTAAATCTTGGAAGCAGCCTGTATGTCCTAACAGATGAATGGGTAAGCAAAACGTGGTGTTTACACACAGTGGAGCACTACCTGCCATAAAGAAGGATAAACTTGAGTCATATGTAGGAAACGGACGCACCTAATGTTAAATATATGTTAAGCCAGACATGCAAGCTTAAACTCATATGGTTTCTCTTATATGAGAAACCCTAAGTATGAACAAAGCAAAATAAAAGACAGATAGATAATAGGAAGTAGGAGGATAGATCTGCAAAAGAGAAGGTGACCAAAAGATGGAGGGAGAAGAAGGAACAAAAAAAGAATTAAGAAATGTACATGTGTACCAACTCCCCACAAGGAATATAGTAATTACGTACTACAAACATGGGCTAATAAAGAACAAAAATTGAAAAGAAAATTTGTTTTAAATTTATGAGCTACCCCTGCAAAGGCCACTCCTGCATATCGGACTCTTAGAGGAACCCCAGGGGGACAGCAAGTGTTGAGGTCACATGGACAGAGCCATCAGGACAGAGGACAAAGCTGTCTTTCCCAAGCCTTTGGTGGGCGTTGACAGGCACAGCGGGCAGGCACAACCCGCCTCAGCAGCTAAGCCGCATCCCTTACTGCTAGGACGGGAGGAAACTGGGAAGCCAGCAAAGCTGAGGACCGCAGTACATCACAGGTCTTCTTCTGGGTGCCTGGCCAGCTCCCTGACTGCGCCTCGCAGGTGACTTCTGCTCCGGGGTCACAGACGGTTTGTGTCACAGGATCTGGGGGAAGAGAGAGGAGAAGGGGCAGGGGGAAGGAGAGGGGAGGAAGAAGTAGGAGAGGGAGAAGGGACAGAAGCCCACAGGACAGGGGCCCTGCACCAGCTACCAACACTACCTGGGTATTTAATAAATATTAAAGGATTCCTTAAAAAATATACAGGACAACTATTGCTCACCAGACACTTGAGGACAGTAAGAGAAATGCTGAGACAGACTCAATAGGATGACAGTTCCCAAAGGAATCAGAGAGGACTCAGGACACCAAAGAAAAACACAAGATAAATCTTAAATTTTCATGATTTAATTTTAAAAATCTGCCCTATTCTTTCATGAGTCAAAATTTTTTTAAAAATTAAAGACATGCACTGAGTCTTCCTCCCTTCCTTGCTCTTCAACCTCGTTCCTCCCTGCCCCTTAAGTAATCACATTTAGTCGTTTCTCATGCAAATACAAGCAAATATGAAAAAAGGAGACTTACTTTCCTTCCTGTCTAACATGAAACTTGGCATCCTAAAAGTAGGAGTTGCTGAAGGCTGCTTATAAAGCCTTTGACCGTAAAGCATCAAAGCTTGGGATCACGAAGAATAGGAAGTGGTAGTCTCCCAGTTAGTCCTGCAGGCAGGGCGGGGAGGGGGGAGTCTGAGACCTGGGCAGGGACAGGGTTGCTTCCTTTCTGTTCCAGGCCTCGCCTTGGCCAAGCAACAGTTGTCTTCACAGACGTATTAATGCATCCGTACATTACACGTTGCGAAGTGATGCTTTTCAATTCTGCCCTCCCTTCCTCATGGCATGTCACTGTATGCCTGCCTGTCTCCAGATTTCCCCTTTTCATGAAGACACCGGTCATATTGGAAACCATTCTGATAACCCCATTTTCACCAGTTTTCCTCTATAGAGACCCGATTGCGGACAAGGATACTTTCTGAGGTACTGGGGGCCAGGATTTCAACATATGGTTTTCAGGGGGAAATAATTCAATATACAACATTCTATATAATGTTCTGATTCTCTCACTTAGTAGCATAGCCCTGAAGATCAAGATCTCCCCACTTCAATAGTGTGTTTTGTTTTTTTTCACTCTTCGGACTGCTGTACACTACTTAATTCAGAGGATGAACCACGGTGCCTTTGGCCAGTGCTCTGCAGAAGACCGCTCCGGTTGATTTTCATTCTGTTACTGTTACAAACTGCTATGGCTTGTATCTAGATGTCCCCCCAAAGCCTCGTGCGCTCGTAGATGGGGCTTTAGGAGCTGGCTGGATCGAGGGTGTGTGATACAGAGATTAAAGGTTAGGGTTAGGTACTAAATTAGTCCACTGATTGATTTAACATAGTCCTGGGTGTGCCTAATGGAAAGGCCCACCCTGGCTGTGGGTGACACCACCCAAAAGGCTGGTTGCCTGGATGGATAAAAGTGTGTATGTGCGATTCAATCATAGATATGGAGTTGATTAACCAAAAGGCAAACACACTCGCAGTATCAGTGGAATACACGTCCTTGGAGGCTGTCTCACTTCGCACTTTGCGGCAGGCCTCTTCCTCCCTCACTCGTGCCGGCGGAACAGGTTCTTAATCTTTCAGATTTTTGATAATCTGATAGGTGACAAATATCTTCTCCCTATGGCTTAATTCTCAATTCTCTCATGTTTTCACATTTTAGGGTCATTTATATATTTTTCTTCCATTTGGTAAATATTGTTTTTATTGAGTTATTATTTCATTTTGTTCTAGATTTCCAGGCACTCCATAGGTTAAGCAAGTTAGCCCTTTGGCTGTGATATGGGACACAAGTATCTCCCCAAATTTATCAATTGTCTTTTGCTTTTGCTTTTTAAATTTTCTATTTTGGAGATTTCCGGGCAGTTATGTAAGTGGAAAGATTATATCATGAGCTCCATGGACGCTCTGTGACATCAGTTGCTTCATCCAGATGCTCCGTGACCCCACCTCGCTGAGAATACTCCAAAAGAACACCCCAGTCCTTGCAGCTGTTCATCTGTAACCAGCCCAGCAGATATCTGCAAAGGATTCTGTCTTTACCAAAACACCACACCACAACATCACTATTACACAAAATTAACAATAAATCCTTAATGTCATGAAATCACCAGGATTCAAATTTCCCTGAACATGTATGGTTATTATCAATCTGTCTCTTAAATTTCTTTGAATCTAGGATCAGTCTGTGTCACAGTTTTGGTTTCGCCCCTGAATTTTAGTTTTGAAGGAACTGAATCACTGGCCCGAGAGGATTTCCCATAGCCGGGATTTTGCTGAGTGTGTCTCCACTGTGTTTGGTTTGGTTTTGTTTTTTGAGACAGGGTCTCGCTATGTAGTTCAGGCTGGCCTTGAACTCACTATGTAGCCCAGGCTGGCCGTGAACTCATGGCAATCCTCCTGCCTCAGCCTCCCAAGTGCTGAGAGTACAGATGTGCACCACCACAGCTGGCTTCTGCCGTGTGTTTTTAACATCTCCCTCTGTTCTCAGTATTCTCTTTAAACCGGTAGTTACATGTACTGACTTTATCTGATTTCGGTTTGTGGGAGAAGGGCAAGATGACATCATAGATGGTACTGTGTACCTCCTTCAAGAGATGCCTTATGCTGGGCATGGTGGCACAGGCCTGTAATTCCATCCACCGGGGAGGCTGAGGCAGGAGGATCATAAATTCAAGGATACCCTGGGCAATTTAGTGAGACCCTGAGTCAAAATAAAAATACAAAAAAGGCTGGGGATGTAGCTCACTGGTAGAGCGCTCCTGGGTTCAATCCCCAACACCAAAAAAAGAAGTGGTGCATCGTGTCCAGCCCTCTCCCCTTGTGATGCTGGCAACAGCTGATGACCACTGACTAAACCCATGGGTGCATCAGGACAATCAGACAGCAGAATTTATTGTATGTCTTTATCTACATGTCTCAGTTTTGGAAAAAAATTATTGACTCCCTGCTGTGTAACATGAGATTTGAATTCTTCTTTCCTCCACCAGCACTTTATAAGTTACATTTTATTTTTCTTATTCTGTAGAGTATCCTAACATTTGCATTTCACTCAATAAATATTTTTCCAATTGCTTGGTTTTCGGTCTGCGTTTATACCACTTTAACATTTCTGTGTTTATAAGATGTAATACTGTTCTTTTTACTACATTATCTCTATTACTGAATTTAAACAAATTTGAAGCTTATCACTGGTTGTATTGATTTTCAAGGTTTTTGTTTTGTTTTTTGTTTTTGTTATGGTGCTGGGGATCAAACTCGGGCCCTTGTGCTTACAAGACAAGACTTTAACCACTGAGCTAAACCTCCCGCCTCAAGTATTTTTTTTAAAGAAGTGCCATATGAATATTCCTCAGGTCCTCTCATGATTAAGTTTAACTTCCTGCTTCCTCAACCTGAGGAACTGTTTGGCTAAAATTCTCTGGAATCGTGCTTTCTTCCCTTCAGACATTACCACTATTTACTTTGGTAAATACTGCTGCCGTGGGTAATCCAAGGCTGATTTTTGTCCCTTTACAATAAGGGACACCTGTCACTCCAGCACTGGGGAAGCTGAGGCGGGAGGACTGCCATAGTTCAAGGCCAGCCTGGGCTACATAGGAAGACCCTGTCTCAAGGGAAAAAAACAAACAAACGACCTAGTTTATCTATCTGAATGCCTGAAGAAAGTCTTTAGTCTTAAAGTTAACCTTAGACTAGTGCTGTATACTTTTGAGATTTCAATTCCTGTTACAGGGATCTATTATATATGTTAATATTTTTGTGCTCAGTGTCTTGGGTTCTGTATTTGAGCGACTCTAACTATCTTTGTCTTTTGTCTTTGTCATTTCCTCAAATCTTTCATCTTTTCTTTAATTGCTTTGGTCTTCTTGTACTTTTCCTCTGAAACTCTGTCTGAAACCTTTTCTCTGGATCAGAAACTGAATTGTGCCTGCGTATTCCATTTCTCAACCTAGTGATTTACTAGACTGAGTTAGTTCTTGGAGTCTTGTCGTTCCTCCTTGTGTCTGCAATCTTCTTCCCATTCCGCCTTGTTACTACCTCTGCACTGAGCCACTCTCATTGAATTCATATTGATCTTACTTCTCCCGTTCTGTGAGACACATGTAGAAGTCTTCTTCTGTTCGGCAGGCTGTGTCTTCCTCCAGACTAGGTTCTTTGACTGCTGTTTTCACACACTTCCAAATACAAGTTTTCACACATTTGTGTCCGGAGGGATGTGTGTGCTTGCAGGCTGTCTCTCTTAATCTCACGCTTGTTTTGATGGTCTCCATTTGCTCAGATCTGCTACAGGGGGGACAAGTCCTCCTCGATCCTTTTCTACCTGACCCAGCACTCAGCTGTCTTCTCCTCTGAGCCACAGTCTGTGGATCGAGTTGTTTTTATTGGGTTCTATGTAACTTGGGGGCGTGGGGTTTGAGTGGGCACAGTGTCCAGCCAGCTGTGATTGCCAGATCTCTTGCCAGGGCCGAACGCTGCTGTCCTCGGCATACTCACCCAGTGAGCTCCACTGGGATGGCCCACCTCACAGGGATGTGTCTCCCTCCTGTGGGCTTTGAGTCATTTTCGCCACACAGCAGAAACCCCGGGCAATGGCCCCTTCTGTGATCTGGTGCGTGTGTGAGATTTCCATTCTTCAAGCATTTGTTTCCCTTTCTCTTCCCCAGAGCTGCGTGTTTACATCCTCCACCCACTTTCTTCAAGTTGAAGGCTATTTGTGAGAATTTTCTGTATCTCTTTGTGTGGAAGTAGGTGAAAGGGAGAAAATTAATCAGTTTTAAATGTCTGTCCGGGACTTGAGCACAACACCTCAGTGGACCTTTCATGTGCTGGAAGTTGGGCCTCAGAGTCCAGCCCGCACAGTGGAGAAGAGAAACTGCAAAATGAGGAGGGCTGGGCACTACAACAAGTGGTGAGGGATGAGGAGATATTAATGCAGAAGAAGGGAGCCAGCTCTATAGCTAGATGCTGAACAACAAGCGTAAAGAAATGAGGAAAACCTCCCAGAGGTATGTTTACAATTTGATGTGCTGTAATGATAAACTGCTTGAAATCCAATGGGACAAGTTCAACCTACAACCCCGAGTCAGGGGTATGGACGGGTGGAAACATCTTGCTACTTCTCTGGGTGCTGTCCCGAGAAAGGAAGTGGTGTGCAAAGGAAAATGAAGCAAACCTAGAAACGGATGAAAAAAGGACAGAAGTAGGAAGGGAAAAGTCAGGCATGACCCGGAGAACTTCAGGTCCTCCTCCCCTGACTAAGCTTGGATGCACCAGTGGGGAAAAACAGCTCTTTAAAGTTTCTCACCAGCCACCTGGAAAAATCATGTGATAACCAGGATACTGACTGAGGGTTACAAACACTTAAAAATAAAAGTTACAAATTTTCCTTGAAATGCAGTTTACATTTTCTTAGTTTTGATCTGTGGAATTATAGCTATTAGGCTCCTTGAATTACTAATGTGGGATTTTACATGGAAAGATTTTTAAAGATCTTTTATATGTAAATATCAGAGGAGACTCTGATTTTGGGGGGAATTTTCAATTTTTTATTGAGATAAAATTTATATATAGTGAAATACACAGATCTTAATGTGCAATACATTTGGATAAATATCAACATCCATATAACCAACACTCAATCGAACATCTCCATCACCCCAGAAAATTCCAACCCACCCACTTCCAATAACGTCCGCTCCAGGCAACCCTGCTCTGACTTGGCCACTGTGGATTATTTTGCCTGTCCTAGAGCTGCACACACACACAATCACGCAGTGTGTACTTTTACTCACTGTAAGTCTTTTGAGATGAAGACGTATCAGTAGTCTGTGCCATCTTATTACCAGGTGGCATACCATTGTATAGGTAGTCTATCAACTGTGGGCATCTTTTCCTATTATTGGGCATTTGTGTTGCTTCAAGTTTATACTATTTTGTGTGAGTCAGCTTTCTGTTACTGTAACAAATACCCAAGATAATCAACTTGTGACAAGAAAAGGCTTATTTTGGCTCTCAGATGTAAGGCTCCAGGCCACGATCTGCAAGGGAGGCAGCACACCAAGGCAGGTTTACATAGAGCAAAACTGCTGACCTTGTGGTGTACAGGAGGAAGAGACCAGAGTTCCCAGTCCCCTCCGAGGACACACCCTGAGCACCTGGCACCTCTCACTTGCCACCTCCCAGTAAAGCCATCGGCCAGGGCCCTCGCCTTTAACACAATTGGGATGAATTCCAGATTCAAACGGTAGAATTCTCCTTGGCAACATATATTTTTGTTTCCCTTGAACAAACCTAGATGTGGAATGTCTGGGTAGGTATACATTTAACTTCACAGGAAACCACCAGTTTTCTAAAAGCCTGTACCATTTATACTCCTGCAAGTAATTTACGAGAGTTCCTCTTCTTTTATGGCAGGGAGGGTACTGAGGATAGAACCCAGGGGTGCTCCACCACTTGACTACACTGCCAGTCCTTTTTATTTTTCTAGAAAAGGTCTCACTAACTTGCCCAGGCTGGGCTCAAACTTAGGACTCTCCTGCCTCAGCCTCCTGAGAAGCTAGGATTACAAGCATGTGCCACTGGGCTTGGCCCATAAGAGTTCTAATAGCCCTACATCAAGTCAACACTTGATCTTGTCAGTCTGTTTAATATTAGCCACTCTACTGAGCATAGAGGGAGCCCCTCTCCATGTGCTTGTTGATCACTCATATTTCTTTCCAAAGTGTCTATAAGTCTTTGCCTATTCAAAAAATCCAGTTCCACTGCCATTGTTGACCACGACTGACCACAGCAGTGTGCCACATAATGATGTTTCGGGCAGTGACAGATCGCACACTTGATGGTGACCCTGTAAGGCAATATCGCCTGGCAGCCTGTTCCCTGTATCACCTAGCCACATTAGTGCTTGTAAATGCACTCAATGACGTTCACCCAAGAACAAAGCCACCCAGAGACATGTTTCTCAGGATGCCTCACTGCTGTAGAGCATGACTGGTGTGTGAGTCCATCTCCGGACTCGAGCAACCCATTCACCATTTCCACACCTGCACCGTACGGTCTCTTAATTGCTTTAGCTTTCTAGTACGTCCTGGGATGTGACTGTGAGTTACAAGATCTGCTCTGCTTTTTCAAGATTGTTTTAGAGCTGTCTGTTCTTTCTACTTTACATAAGTGTTAAAATTCACTTAGTAATTTTTGCCAAAAGTCTGCTGGGATTTTGACTGGGATCAGATTAAATCTATACATTAATTTAGGGAGAATGACATTTTAATTATACCAACACTGCCAACTCATAGCCATGGTATATTTTCCCACTTTAGATCTTTAATTTTTCCCAGTCAAGATGTATATGCAAAAATTTTTTCTAACCAAATAAAATGTGAATAATTTATATGCAAAAAAATATGGTTCTTTTAATGTTTGAAAAATAGTCTGCTGTTCTAAATCAATTAACAAAAGACCTAGAACAAAAGGGGAAAAATCCCAGTAGCTACTGTATTGACAAAGGCTTGACACTGGGAATCTTTACGTGTGGGAACAATGAGCGGACTTTTAAGTGCAGTAGTAACTCTTAGTAAAGAACCATGATATTGCAAACAAAACACTAATCAGATTGCAGTCTACAAAACAACCCATTGGATCTTCCACCTAATGATTTGCTCCAATGCCAAGCATGTGCTTACTCAGGCGTCTTTCGTCTTTGTCCAGCAAGGATCATGCCTTGTCTCCAATGACTGCTGTTGCCCTGAGTCAAGGCCGCCTCGGCTGGCTCCTGGACCAATAAAATAACATCCGAACTGGCTGCCGGGCCTCAGTTTTTCAGCTGCCACTTCACCTTGCACACTGGACATCAAAGTTGCTTTTTAAACACACCTGCACATTTAATATATGTTCTTTCTGTAAAGAAAGTGGTTCAGATACATCTTCTTTGAAGTATCAGTTATTTTTATTATGGTATGCAAATATATTCTGTCTCTATCCATGGTTATCTCTTAAATTAGAAATGACTAATCCCTCATTAATTAAAATCAAAAGCCCATGCCTCAAATAATTTGCTTAAGTTAAAATACTGGAATCATCACTCAGATTTCTTACTTCTGAAAACATAAGAAATTAAAATGGTCCCTACACCATCTATCTGCGTGAGGAACATCCATTCACTCCCCACCAGACCACACTCTCTACAGAATACACAGCAAATTGAGTCTCCTTGATTAACGCTTCACTTGAGGCTTCCCAACTGCGGCATAAATCATGATTTAACGTGTGATCAGCACTGATTTGGTGTAAATAAAATCCACACTACCTGGAAGCCATGAACACAAAGATGGACGGTTGACCATCCTGTAAGTGACCTAAGAAGATCTCCTTGGAATTTTCAAAATATACATCAGCAAAAACAAATCTCTACTCAATAGAACTGTAGCTTTTTGCCTCAATGTGGTATATTCACTTTATTTTCATTACTGATGACTCCATGATCCGTCCTATAAATCTGATATAATTCTGTGATATAATTCTGTGCAAAAAGATGTGGTGTCTCGCTGCATTTCCGCTTGCCAGACTGGCAGGAAGAAAGAGTTATTATGTTGCTTCACTCTACTGCCGCATTCCAGCAGTTTCCATTGACAAAACAGCACCCGTCATTTTTGCATTATAATTTTTCTTTGCCATTTCCCCCCAGCTCATCATAAGACAATGACGGTCCATGTTTTTTCTAGCCAGGGGCCAGTATTTTTTCTCAGAGGGGACAACAGCTGCAAAGCTCAACCTTGCTGCCTCCTTAAAATGGTGAAACGCGTTCGCTTTTGTCTCAGTCTTGGCGATTCTGATTTTCACTCTCCTGCTTGGTAAATTTTCCTGCTGCCAAAAAGGATGCATTCAGTCCTGAAACTTCAGCCCGGGCAGGCAGAGGAGCTTCAAGGGTAGTCAGTGCTCGTCCGTACTGTAATTCATCCCATAGCCAAGTTGTCCTGGAAATGTGCTGAGAAGCCTAACACAGCACTCATTCTTTTTATAACCCCATAATTACTAAAGGAGAATTGTCTTTGTGTCAAACCAATCTGAACATTTTTATTCTTCTCTCTATTTATGTCTACTCATGTATAGTCTCATCAGTGCTTTCTGAGAGTTATGCTCATCAGGCCAAAATCTCGTCAATAAAAATCCTAGGCTTCATGGCAAAAATTATAAGATTCTGAAAGAATATTAATAACAATGAACCATTTTTTGGAAGGCATTACTCTATGCCTAGAGTGTTCTAAGTGCTTTTGGTGAACACCTAATTTATTTTTCACAAAAGCCATGATGTGGCTGCTACTATTATTCTCATTTTCCAAAGGAGGAAAAGAAGGTAGAAAAGGGTTTGAGAAGCTTGCTTGAAAGAGCACAGAAAGTGTGTTGGGCCACATACAAGCTAAACTCAGGCAGCCATACAGTGTCCTTGCTATCTGTTGACTTAGATCTAAGCTGTCTCTCCAAAATCTCCTGTTTAGAAGGCAGTTGAGTCGTGGGGGCAGCATACTCATCAGTGGCTGCCTCCATTGATAAGCTTGTGGCTGAATGTGCTGTTAGGAGGTGGGGTCCGGTTGGAGGTGGGCCACGGGGGGCAGGACTCACCCTCTGCTTCCTGGTGGCCATGGTGTGAGCAGCTTTCTTCTGCCAGGCCCTTCACCTTGTTGTTTCTACCTTGGGCCCAGCTGACCATGAACTGAACCCACTGGAAACTCTGAGTCTCCTCCTTTAAGTTACGAGTGTCAGGTGCTTTGTCCCAGTGATGAGAAAGGGATTAATTCACTATCCTGCTTTTTATCATCACATTGCCAGCTCTCAAATACTCAGGAGATCCTGACTTAGCTCCTTCAAGACCTGCCAGACAAGGCTGGGCTCATTCTTCAGGGAAGTAACACACTGATATTAAAAACGTGTGTCACATTTCTACAGATGACAAAATACCTGAGATAAACAGCTTATAAGAAGGAAGGCTCATGGTTTCAGAGGTGTCAATCAGTGGTAACCTGGTCCCATTACCTTTGGGCCTGTGGTGACACAGTATCATGTATATCACAGTGGCAGAGAAGGCTGCTCACCCCATGGCAGTCAGGAAGCCAAAAAAGGGCCTGGAATGGTCTAGGGTCCCAGTGTCTCCTGGAAAAGCCTGCCTGCAATGGCCCACTTTCTTCCAGTAGGCCCCACCTCTTAAATAGTGCCATATATTGGGGACCAAGCCCTTGTCACATAGGTCTTTGGGCAACATTTCAGATCCAAACTATAACAACTTAGTTGCATCTTGCATACTGGATGCCTCATTGACATTTCTCTTTGTGAATATCTAGATTTTAACCAGCTATGGCCGTGGTTGCACACTGGAGAACTAGCAGTTTCCCTTTACTCCCATGTGACAGCGAGCAGAGGAAGAGGTTCACCACTGATAGTGAAGGGGACTTCAGTTGTCAAGTAAGGGTCTGGCCAAAGTGAGATGGCCATACCGGAGCAATCACTCATGAAAACCTGAGAGACAGACACAGAGTGGTGCCTGAGGAGCCCCAGCTGTCCAATCTTCCCAACCCTGGTGCCAGACATGTGACACAAAGGCTTGTAAGATCACAGCCCCAGTTACCAAGGGGTTACAACCTTGTAAGAAACTTTAAGTAAGGCCTATCTGGATGACTCACTTCACCTCCAGGCTCACAGACAAAAGAAACAGCTGCTGCTTTCTAAGCTTCTGTTTGGGGTGGTTTGATCCTGAAACACAATGTAAGGCAACAGCAGAGAACCCCTGCGCAAACCAATCTCATGGACTCATCTTTGAACACGAGATTGTCTGCGGAAGGAGCCACACTGTGCGGTCCTTATGATGCTGTTGTGTGGGTAGCGTGTGGGTAGGCATTAATATCTGTTGGCCTTTTATCCTATAGATCAGGTCTTATTTAAAAGGGGGCATAACTCATTATGTGAGCTATGAGAGTTCTGTGTATCACCTGTCGGAATATCACCCAGAAACAAGATCAAGTAGAAAGACCTTTGAGAGGCAAGTAAATAAAAAACATTCTTGGCCAGAAAATGAGTGACACAATATGCCTAAGAGCCTGAGCCTGTGGGCACTTGGTGATGTCTTCTCATGAACACAGGAGCAGGGAGTTAGATCCATGACAAGAGCCTTGATAGTTGTTCAACCTTCTGTGGGACAGGAAAGCAGGAGATGACTGCAGCAGGGCCTGTGCTTCCAGCAAGTCTGTAAATGAAGATCTCCTTTAAGCTAAACTTCTGATGCTTAAGTGAGTCAGGTTTTCATAGCACCAACAAAATGCCTAACATAGGCAACTTAAAGGAGGAGAGAGTCTTAGTTACTTTTCTTGTTGCTGGGACCAAATACCCAATGTTAAAGGAGGAAAGGTTTATTTAGCTCACAGTTTGTAGAGGATTCAGTCCACAATCAGCTGGATCCAAGGCAGGGTGGCATGTTAGGCAGGCAGGTGGCAGCAAGGTAAGCAAGGGCTAGACAAGCCTCTTCCTGTCCCTTATATCTTATCCAGGCTACCCGACTTTAGGGTGGGTAGCACTGCACCCTTAATCCTAGCACTCTTAACTCTAGTATCACATCCTTAAGCCCAACAGAACTATGCCAAACCAATCAGTGGACTAATTTAGTAATCAAACACTCTAGATCCAGCCACCTCTGAAAAGCCCCCACCTATGACTGCATGAGCCTTTTGGGGGACATCTAGGCACAAACCATAACAGAGGGTTTCTTCTGGCTCTCAGTTTCAGAGGGTTCAGTCCATGGTCAGCTGGCTCCAAGGCAGAAACATCACAATGGAAGGGTGTAGTGGAGCACAGCTGCTCACCACATAGCAGCTGAGAAAGAGAAAGAGCAGGAGAGTCCGAGAGGAAGGAGCAGAGGACCTGGTATACCCTTCTGGGTTACACCCCAGTGCCCTACTTCCTCCAACAGCACATTCAGTCCGTGATCCACATACCTTCCAAAAGCTCCACTTCTGAATATGAGCTTTTGGGGGATATTTTTGATCCAAACCATAACAATGTTTTTTGCATATTTGAGGTTTTCTGTTTTGTTCTCCTTCATATTTAATAAGGTATTTCTGAAAACTACACCCTACTTTGGCTATGTGATGAGAAATTGTACTTGGGCTACTGCTTTAAAGGGTGAGCAATATGTGTCAGGTAACAGCATACTGAAAAAGAGAAGCACCACTTCATATCTACAAGGATGGCTATTATCAAAAAAAAAGGAGAACAACAGCGTTGGCAAAGATAGGGAGAGATTAGAACTCCTCTGTAGTGATGGTGGGAATTCAAATGGTGCAGTGTGGAAAATAGGTCAGCTGTTCCACCAAAAATTAAAGAGTTACCATATGATCCAGCAAGTCAGGACTCCTGGATTCCTGGATTCCTGACTGTGGGAATACAGCCAAAAGAATGGCAATCAGGACCTCAAGCAGATACTTCCACACCAATGGTAACAGCAGCCTCACAAAAGCCAAGAGGTTCAAAGAATCCAAATGTACATCAACATATGAACAGTTAAAAAAGGTGTGGCATACATACTTTTGGTATTTACAGAGAGGGTTGGTTCCAGGGTCCTGGTTGGTCCCAAAAAATGTATGTTGCTCAAGTCCCTTATATAAAATGGTATATTTACACATAACTTACTTATAATACCTAATACAATGTAAATGCCCTGTAAATAATTGTTATAGTATATTGCTTAGTGTATAATATCAAGAAAAAGTCTGTACGTGTTCAGTACAGACACAATATTTTTAATGTTTTTCAATCTGCAGTTAGCTGGATCTTCAGGTACAGAACAATGCAATTTTATTTATCCTTAAAATGGATTGAAATTCTGATACATTGCACAGCATGGATGTATCCTGAAAACATTATGCTGAGTGAAAGAAGCCAGCATGCAAGGACACATATCACATGGTTTTACTTACATGAAGTACCTGGAATAGGCGAATTCATATGGGCAAAGGCAGATCGGAGGTTACCCAGGGCTGGGGGAGGAGGGAGGGGGCCACGTACCCACTGCTTAATGGCACAGAATTTGTTTAGGATGATGAAGAACTTCTGGAAATGGATGATGGTTATGGTTGCAGGACAATGTGAATTACTTAATGGCACTGATATTCACAGTTAAGATGATTTAAAAATAGATACTATCTATAATTTATCTACATCTTGATAAAGAGAGACACCCACTCACCTCGCCCCACTTCCACCCAACAGAAAGGCAGATTTTATGAGGACAGAACCAGAATGACCCTTCTCGACACAGCGGTTCCCCTACTTATGCTAAAACCAGAGGGATCTTGAGTCTCACTGAATAAAGAATTTCTTAACTGATAATAATAACAAAAACAAAGTTTCATGAGCACTGAGTGCTACCACTTCAAGCACATTAATACAATTAAACACCACAATGTCCTCCTGAAGGTTTTAGTATTATCCTCGTGTGTGTGTGTGTGTGTGTGTGTGTGTGCGTGCACGCGTGTGTACTGAAATTATTTGAAACAAGCAGCAGAGAGGTGAAGGAGCTTGGTGACTCGCCTGAGTCACAGGGCTGGTCCCCAGAGCCACTGTAGCCAGAGGGTCCCTCAGACAGGGACAGATGGAGAGACGACCTGCACAGGAAGCTGCCGCGATGATCCCACTCTTGTCTCATATTCCCGGGGTCCTGCTGAGTTGCTTGTGGCCTCCTGGAGGGTTTGAACCATTCCCTGTTCCGCTCTGCATTGATGGTGACCAGCACCGTCATACTCGGCAGAATGAATGGGCTTATATGCTGTCATGATTGGATTCAACTTCAAATACATTCTGAAATCTCCTCAAGGTTTGATCTTTAATTTTGTTTTTGCTACAATTCACAGAAGATGACCCACTGACCATTTATCACATGCTTTAAAAACAGAGAACATTTCTGGGAGAGTTGCACACCTCCAGCTTTTATTCAGATTCCTCCACCAGGAAGATCACCGATGGCTGAGACCTCAGCATGTGCCCTTCCCTTGTCCCCGCCCACAGCACCAGATTTTCCTTCAGAAGCCTCCATTGTACTCAGAGCCCTGAGGGACAGAAGACCAGCTCAGGTACCCAGTCAGCTCAAACCGAGCTGAGGGTGCAGGGTATTCCCTGGGAGCAGCCAGGCGACTGGCCAGGGCCCTCCTCCTGTCATCTGTCCCTCTTGGGCCAGTGGAAAGAGGCTCTCTCCCTCTGGCTGAGCAGGGCCAGTCTCACAGGAACACGGGGAATGGCTGGGGGCTGTGGGAAAGGCACTCAGAAGGAGGTTCTCTCTCGCTTCACATGCTGATTGAAACCAGCACCAAAGCGGGAGCAGCCGAGGATCACAAGACAAAAACAAGGTTGGGACCCCAGGATTATCCCCCCAGAAGTCAGCCACAACTCTAGACTCCTGGTTACCAGAATACTGATTCATCACTTTTTTGTTTAAACAATCTGAATTAGGTTTTCTGTTCACTGCAGCCAACAGCAACTAGCTGATAAGGTTTTCGTAACTCAGGAGAGTAGGCCCCTTGTGTCTCTTTCTTCAGTTTTAGTTATGCACTGTCAACGAGAAGGGAGAGTCTAATACAAAATGAGGGAGAACACTCACACAACTTTTATTGCAGTGTGCTGTTGCAATTGTTCTACTTCATGATTGTGTTAATCTCATACGGCACCTCATTTATGAACTCAACTTCATCATTGGTGTGGTGGACAGGAAAAAGCACTATATGTGTAGGATTCAGTACTATCTGCAGTTTCAGGCATCCACCGGGGTCTTGCAATGTAGCCCCAAGAATAGGGGACAAACTACCTCACACACAGATTAGTTCGGATGTGGTGGTTTTATATACTGTGAATCAAGTAAATTCACAGAAGTACAAACACTGAGTTAGGAACAAATAACTCCACTTGCTGTAACATTATTATTGCTGTAGAGTGTTACTCAGGTTCCCAGGGCAAGTGTAGCCTGTCATTCCGTGTAAAAGCCACAGGCTTGAAGTAAGACAAGCCAGAGTCCCTGTTGGGCCTCTGCAGTCCCCTGCCAGCAGTGCAGGAAAGGGGCACTTGCATTTGACAAAATCCAAAGGGCAACTCGCTTAACCTCTCAGAGTGCTCCGGTTTAGCTCTAGAATGTCTCCCCCAAGTCTCATGTATTCAGAGGTAGGGCTTTGGAAAGACGGGCCTTGCAGTGTGGTGCTCAGCAGTGGACAATCTACTGATGAGTTCACAGGCGAATGTGCTATTAGGAGGTCGGGCCAGGTTGGAAGTGGCAGGTCACTAGGGCTGTGACCTGGAAGGGTTCATCTCCCTTCCCAGCTCCTCTCTTCTCTCCCTGCTTCCTGACTGCTGTAAGCAAGCCGCTTTCTGCCGCCCGACCCTTCCACCACGCCCTTCCTGCTTTGGAGCCATCCAGGTATGGACTGAATCCTCTAAAACTGTGAACCAAGATAAACCTCCCCTCCCTTAGGCTGTGAGTGTCAGATATTGTGTCCCAGCAATGGGAAAGTGACTAAGTCACTGAGCCTTAGTTAAATATTATCTGCAGAAGGCCACAAGGTTATCAGATCGCAAAAACAGAACTTATATCTACTAACTCATAGCTCCAAAACCCACGCTCTTCTCACCATCCCATAAATACTCAAGAGGGACCAATGATGGACTGGGCCTGCGTAACAAAGCCACGGCACTGCTGACCTGTCTCAGCTGTCTGCACTCACACACTGCACCTCTGCTTCCTTATTTTGTCTAATTCATCCAAAAGTGGCATTAGCTTCCTTCCAAACCAATCCCTTGCTCTTCGGGCAGGGTATTTTTTTAGGAAATTGCCCTTAAACTTGTGCCTTCCTTGTTCTCTTGACTTCCTCTTACTGACTGTGGGGGACCACCCTCCTCCTATTCCCTGTCCTCACCAACAGGTTTTCTGCAGAACACAAGAGACCCAGCTCGCTTTCTCACAACTCAGTGAAGTGGTCTTTCACTGGTTGTTCCAAGGCTGGCCTTGGGTTATTTATCGTATTAGTCAGGTATCCATCACTGTGCTAACTTACCTAAGATAAAAACCTTAAAGGAGAACAAGTTTGAGTTAGCCCATGGTTTCAGGGGTTTTGGTTTACGGTCCATGTATCTTTGGGCCTGTGGCAGCAGAGCACATCGTGGTGTGAGTGTGTGGCAGGAAGCTCTCACCTTCTGGAAGCCGGGAAGTGAAGAGAGAGAGGGTAAGGGATTGGGGTCCCAATATCTCCTTCAAGGGTAATCCCCCGACTTCATCCCACCAGGCTCCACCTCCCAATGGCTCCATTGCCTCCTAACAGTGCCACAGGCTGGGACCCAAGCCTTCAACACGTGACTTTTGGGGGACATCCCAGATCCAAAATAGGCCATCTGTTGTTCTCCAATGTGCCTGGCCCAGCTTTCACTCACCTGGACATGACGCGGGCCTTCCTGCCCCGCCACCGTCCCTCAGATCATGCTGGACTACTCTTTCCTCCTCCCAATGAAGGCACCATCTCAGACACCTTTTGCACCTGGCCCTTTATAACCTTAAGATGGACAGTGAAGGAGACACCATGGGGAAAAAATGTCTGGGACTGCACATGTCTCATTTCCCAAGTAGTTGGAACCAGACCCATTAATTGGACCATATGAGTGTCAGACCAATGGCTTTAAATCCTGGATTATAAAGAAACCAACATAATTTGCAGATGAGAGAAAAAAAGTGGTACAGGAAGAACGTTTAGCACATGATCAGAATAGAAACCCAAGATAAGCTGAAGGGCCAGTGAGATAATCTGCTGGTATCTCAGATCTGGGGAAGGAGAGCTTGTAAGTCCTTTTCCTAAAAAGAAGGCACCTGCACCACTGGCAACTGCATGTGTGTAAAATAACTCAAAGGCCAGGACACTGTCTGGTGGACGAGACATTGATCGTTATTCATTATGACCCCTTAACACCCTATCCCATGTGCAAAATAATTCATCTCTTGTAAGAGACAAATGTGTCTGTGAAGATGTGGGCTTCTTCCTGGAGCAACCACGGGGTCTGCAAACTGGAATGGAGTAGGCCAGAAACTCAACTGTCTCACTTTTCACCATGGGAAACCAAGGTACAGAAAGGCTGCCCAGTTACTAAGCAAACTCAAGATGAGAAGCCACAGCTTCCAGTCCAGGAAGCTCTGCACTGGACCATTCTGTCTAACTTCACATTGTTATCTCAGATATTCTTCTTACAGAGCTTGCTGTGCTACAGCAATATGAGCTGAAGATGTCCAAGATACAACTAAAAAGCATAAAGTAAACAATCACAGACTGAAATTACATGATCATATCGATATACACAGAAAAAGCATGTGACAAAATCCAAAACACATCCATAATAAAACCTTTCAGAAAACTCGAAACAAAAGGGAGCTTCCTTCACTGGATAAAGAACATCTACAATTGTGTGGTTAGTGCACACCTGTAATCCCAGGTACTTGGGAGGCTGAGGCAGAAAGATCACAAGTTCAACGCCAGCCCAGGCATATTAGCAAGACCCTATCTCCAAAAAAAATAAAAAAGGGACAGCTCCGGACTCCATCGTGGGCAGGAGGCTTGAGCTTGCAGGTCAGGCCGCTTC
>PVJO010016724.1:0-41022 GCA_004026905.1 Hystrix cristata
AAAAAAAAAGAAGGCTGGGGATGTGGCTCAATGCAAGACCCGAGTTAAATCCCCAGTGCCGCATACACAGACGTAAAAGAATTGATATGAATTCTTTTTTAAATATTTGGTAGAATCTACTAGTAAATTCATATAGATGTGGTCTTTTCTTCATGAATTATTTAAATTGCTAACTCAATGTCTTGTCACAGATCTGTTCAAAATTTTCTCCTTTCTTGAATCACTTTTGACCCTTTATGTCTTTCTAGAAGTGTGTTCATTTCATCTAGATTATTTAATTTATTGACATACAGTTGTCATTGTATTATACTACTCAAATTCTTGCTATTTCAGTAAGCCCAGCAGTATCTCTGTCTTACTGTTCAGTCTACCTGAAGATTTTCCAATTTTGTTAATCTTTTCAAAGAAACATCTTTCATTTTCTTTTATCTTCTCTCTTTCTTTCGTAAGTTTCATCTCTAATCCTTATTATTTCTACTCATCTTCTTGCTCTCCTCTTCCATTGATCAAACTCCGACGGCTGGTTTGAAAACAGACTTTCTAGGTAGCACACTTTGGCAGCTCTGGGTCCTGACTTCTCCCCCACCCTCCAGGACTTGTTTTCATGTACACTCAGGTGCCGTGGTGGTCTCCAAGACGCCTCCCTGCTCCCGGAACTAAAGGTCTGGGCCGCTACCCTGGAGCAGGGGTGGTCGCGTCTGGTCTTCACAGTTTTGCTACAGAACACAGAGCATCTGCCCTGCAGATAAGCTGGGGGAAGGGAAGAGGCAGTGAGGGCCCAGTGTCTTGGGCTTGTCCCATTGGGCTTGTCCCGTCTGGGCCTGCTCTGTGTGGGAGCTGGGTGGAGAAAGTCAGTCTCCCTCACCTTGGCCACACCTACCGGGCATTTTGCCTCTGGTTTGGAGTTGAAGGGGATGCGAAATGCCTGCACCCCCCACACACACCGGAGAGACACCCTAATCCTTATAGGGGAGGTGAGCCCCACCCCCATCCCCAAGTTTTAAATAGTTTGCTTGTGTTATGGTTCACATCTAGATGTCCCTCAAGAGCACTTTGTGCTCAAGGTGGAGCATTGGAAGGTGACTGAATTACGGGGCTGCTGTAGCTGGTAGGAGGTGGGGCCTGGCCGGAAGAGGCTGTCCCCCGGGAAGTGACCCAAGAGGGTTCATCTCCCTCCAGGGTTCTCCCTTCTCTTGCTGCTTCCTGTCCGCCATGATGAGAACAGTTCTCCTCTGCCCAGGCCCTTCCGCCACGCCACCCATCGTGCGAGGACTGCCACTTCTAAAACGTGAGCCAAGATGAGCCTTCGTTTGTTGGTGTTGGTATTGAGTCCCAGTGACGAGAATGTGACTAGGACACCTTGCATAAGTACTTTTCACAAGCATAGTTCTCACCAGGCCTGTTTCACTGCGAGGGGATCCACAGAGCTCCCCGTGCCTCGTGCCTCCATCCCAGAAGGGGACCTTCCTGTGCGTTTTCCAAGCTAGGGGTGGTGGTGAGCACCCGCTCTGGCAGTTCTGGGGCTCTGTCCTCTGCAGTTTGCTGACATCTTGCCACTAGCTCTGTAGCTAGTTCATTTATTAGAGTCTCTGCAAATTAATCTGCTTGTTTCACATTTCCTACCGCAATCCAGATTTATACTGTGGGAGTGCTTGCAGGACAGACGTGACACGGCGACACAGGCGCCAGCCCCTCTCCTGTCCCTGCCTGCCCCACACTGACCGACACGTCCCCTCCCCAGAGCTTTACGGGCAGGTTCATGGGCAGCGAGAAGCTCTGCACTGAATGCTGCTTCTGATTTCTTCTTTTTTAATATGGCATTTTTTATCACTTTTTATTAGTGCATATTGGTTAGGTGGATTAATGGGCTTCATTTTGGTAGATTTGTACATTCACATAACATACTTTAATCATTCCCTCAGCACCCCCTTGCTGTACCTTCCCCCTGATATCGGATTTGGGGGAAGTTTCAATGCATGTAACCTAGTTTGATCATACTCGTGCCCCCTCTTACTCTGCTTCACCCCCTCATCCTTTGCCTTCTCCCTTATACTTTTCTGGTTGTCAAAATTATATAGTCAATTTTTAAAATTCCCACTCTTCAAATTTATGTCAAATGATCTTAGAATAATGTTTCCATCAGTGTTTCTCAATGTTGATGACATTTTACTCCTTTATTCATCCCAAGTATCTCTCCCTATGGTATGTGTGGCCCTTTCCAGTTTACCGTTCCATGTGACTCAGCTTCCCATCACGATAACCAATTTAGAAAGGGTTTATTTTGGCTCATAGTCTAGGAAATTTCAGTCTGCGGTAGGCTGGCCTTGTTGCTTTCAGCATGTCATGGTCCGAGTGTGGGGCGGGGGGGCAAAACTGCTCACTTTATGGCCAGGAAGCAAAAGAGAATAAGGAAGGGGCTGGTGATCTGTAGCACCCCACTCCGTGCCTCTTAAAAGCCCCCCCCAACAATAGCACCAAGCTAGGGACAAGCTTTTAACACATGGGCCTTTGAGGGACATACAAGAGCCAAACTATAGCATGTTGGCAATTTCTTGCAGAATTTTTGCAGTGTTTTTATTCACGTTCTGTCCAGAGCATTCCTAAGCATAATCATTTCCAGGCAGCGATGTTGTTGATTATGCAGGAATAATCAGTGACAGCTTTTGCCATCTTGAAATGCTTAATAATTTTATCTAGAACTTGTGTTTTGTAAGCGAGGTCCCTCGGGACAATGGAGTATGCGCCTGAGCTGGGGAACTACCGGCCACACAATGTCCACAGCCATCCTACAGTGTTCACGACTTGCTGTGAGCATGGAGCTCCCTGTGAACCAAGGGTGGGGGCCAGCAAGACCCTGAGTGAGCAGAAGATCAGCGTGTCATGTCCACGACTGAGCAAGCTGGGCACTGACAGCCCCGTGGGGCCGCACTTGGCCCTAGAATCCGAACTTGCTTTAAATGCAGTTCGGAGGCAAATATGAAAGAATCTTGCTGCAGCCTTTCTTACCCTTTCTTACCTTTCTTTTTCTTTTCACTCTGTCTTTATTCGTCAAGTCAAAGTGGAGAGTACCGGTAGAACATGTGCATACAAAGAGGAGCAACGAAAACAGCTCAGTTCATTTTGTGCAGCGTTCCCACAGTTCTGATAAAAACAAAATACATGTGCTTGTGCAAGGTTTGAAGTAGGAATTATGGACTTTCTGTGACTCCACATGAGTTAAGTGCCTTATAGATGTATTTAAAACTGACCTTACATAATATAAAGATGGATGGTAAAATTCATCCATAACAATTTAAATTTTTAATTTTTCTTTACTTAGGATAATATTAAGTAATTTCTAAATATACTATGGAAAGTTAGGAGAAAAACAGAAGGAAAAGGCTTTTCTTTTATTCCTGGGTACTGAACACTGAACTCAGGCCCTTCCCACTGAGCTACAGCTCCGGCCCCACCCCCCCTTCACATTTTATTTTGAGACCGGGTCTCCTAATTCACTAAGTTGCCCACACTAGGATGGAACGTGTAACCCTCTTGCTCCGACTCCCAGAGTGTTGCTGGGATTACAGGAGTGACCTGCCATGCCTGGCTATTTTATTACCTTTAATGACACTGCAGACGAGTCTGGTAGGAGAAGTAGCGGGTGGGCGTGACAGACCACTCAAGTCAGCCTGCCCAGCCGCTGTGGACTTCCCTCCAGGTGGGGAGGCCAGGCCCGGAGGCAGGCGCTGCAGATGGGGGGACCAAGGGCAGGTGGGGGAGACCGTAAGTCAGGTTAGGGCCCCAGTCTGCTTGTGCACCTGGATCTGGGTGGAGACGTGTGGGCGGCTGAGCCTGCAGGGCTGGAATTCGGCCCCTCCGCGCTCCTGCTCCGAGCAGGGTGTCGCGCAGAGCCGGGGCGGGGGAGGAGGGTAAATAAAAAACACACGAAGATCCAAAGAAACGACTTACTCTGCCTCCGCAGCAACTTTTATTCCTGAAAACGTATTGTTCACATACTGTCCAGCGTCACGGGTGCCCCCGTACCACCGACTCCCAGACGTGCCCCGAAACGATCCCTTCCCGGGGCCCCGCCCCCCGGTCCTCCAGAGCACCGAGAGCGCCGTGCAGAGCGCCAGCGCGCCTTTCCGGGCCACGGTGACGTCTGCGGACGCGCCGGAACTGGCCGTGCGCCTGCGCGGCGGCGCTCCGTGGTGACGCTGGCTCCGTACGTCATCGCGGGCGCGACGCCCCGAGGGACAGTGTGGAGTCTGGCTGTCTGGAAGGCGCGGCGGCGACACCGGCCGGGAAGATGCCAGTGGCGGTGATGGCGGAAAGTGCCTTCAGTTTCAAAAAGTTGCTGGATCAGTGCGAGAACCAGGAGCTTGAGGTAGGCGTTTGCGTCACGCTGGGAGAAACTCGGCGGCGCCCCGGCCGCAGCGCGGCTCCGGTGTCTGGCTCCGGCAGTGGGGCCGGCCCCGACCGGGAGGGGCCCAGGCGCGTCTTCCCGAGCCCGCCGGCAGCTTGTTGGTTTGGTTTTGTGAGCCCGAGGTGCCTGTGCATCTTTAACGTCTACCACGGTACTTCTCGGTTTATTAGGTTTGACATTTACCTGGTCGGTGTCCAGGCCAGAGAAGGCGGCGCCGTGCATTTTATTAAAGACCTCTGTGCAGCCAGACACCATACACACGTAGAGGACAGAAGAGAACCCTTTCTAGCTCAGAAAGCCCTTGTTAGTCTCGTAATGGGATCTAGCGAGCGTGATAGTTTGTCCGTAATAAGATAGCTGAAAGTTCTATTGGGCAGCTGTTAAAGTTTCTTAGACACCTAACAAGCATTTATAGCGTTATTATAGTTAGAGGAGACAATGGCGAGAAGCAGTAGCTCGCATAGACACTTCAGATCTTCTCTAAATGAATTGAGAATTGCACGAGGAGAGAGATGTCTTTGTAACCCGGCTGTGGTATTTTCCCGTTACTTACGCAATATTCAGTGTGCTTGATGTAATAGGCAGAATCGTAATGTTTTCAGAAGCTGTTGAGAGTTTGTTTCCTATAAGAGTAAGATTATGTAAGTAAAAATTTGAGAACTAGGAAAGGGACTTCATTTAAGTATTCTTGTATACATGATGAAATTGAGAGGGGAGGGACGATAAATAACAGCCGATGACAGTTCTAAATTTAGTACTCTGGATCTTAGTGTTTGATGTTTCTCTAAGTGGTTGCTATACCTAAAATAGTGTATAAGATGGGCGTACTCTTTATATTATTAATAAAATACTGTTTCTGTAAAAGAAAAAGAGCAAATGGGTTTTTCTCTTATTTTCGGGCTCCTAGGCTCCTGGAGGAATTGCCACACCCCCAGTGTACGGCCAGCTTCTAGCATTATATTTGCTTCACAATGACATGTAAGTGCCTTTTACCTGAAGCTTCGAGTTATACAGAAATCATTGTAATTTGAAGTAGATCACAAAGCATAGGCTCAAGGAGCTGTTCTTTATTGCGGTACCTAGTGTATCTATTTCCTGGTGAATCAAAATGAATTATGATTACGCTCTTTAAAGTACATTTGTTTTACATACTCTTGCTTTAAGAATTTCAATTTGACATGGGAGACTACAGTACCAGTATTTTAAAATCTTTTTTATCACCTCAGTTAACTTATAATCAATAGGTGAATCTGAAAGGGAAGAGTAAGAAAGCCAAGAGGAACTCATTACCAGCACATACGAAGATTTCTTAAAAATTTCTTTTTAACTTTCTGTTCCTGATCCCTAGGAAATGTCAGGAAACGTAACTGTGCTAAAGGAGTCTTCTTTCGTTCTAGGACCCATCAATGATTCCTGATAAAATTTTGTTTTAAAGTCTTACACTGAGATTTTTGTTACACATGTATCATACATTTTTTTCATTTTTGTAATCCCATTATCATGTTTGTTCCAGTCTGTTAGAAGCTGCAGTGCTGGAAGTTTTAAAGGCTCTCTGCTTACTGGTAGGAAAGGTCCTGATGAGAAAAGCACTGTGTACTATGCTTCAAAAGGGGCAATCAAAACATACACCGAGTGTTTACATTTAAAGATTTATTACAGTAAAAGCACATTGCTATTTATCCCTTTCACTCTTGTCCTTTACTGAAGTAGTTCCAGAAGGCCTTTTTCATGACTATCTTTACAAAGTTTTATTAAAAATATGGTGAAGGCTGCTGCCCACTGCCAGCCAGTGGAAAGACAGCTTGTAAAAGCATTGTGGCATGTCCTTATCCACCTTATCCACTAGATCTGTCACCATGCAACTTCTGGCTCTTCCCCAAATCAAAATGACCATGAAAGAGAAATATTTTGAATCGGTTCAAGGCAGCCGCGATAGCATGGCTGCAGGCACTCACGGAAGAGGGCTCCAGAGCTGATTCAAAGAGTGGCTGATTCAGAACGATGGGACGAATGTATTCAGAGCGAGGGGAAGGAATCGATGGCAATGGGTCTTTCACTGTAATAATTCTTTAATCATTCACTGTATTTTTTGATCACACCTCATTGATAGGAAATGCTAGAGCTTTTTAAGCACATGCATTTATTTTATGTGTCTGAGTAAATTATGTGCAGTTTTGTATAAGTCTATGTATTTAACACACTAATGCCTTAATTTAGGCTGTGAATCATTAATTTTAAGAATTCAGTAAAAATGGCAGAATATGACTTTGATACGTATGTTCCATGCCTTTTTACCTGGAAAACCACTTTAATTTTCCCAGAATAAACTAAGGTAAAGCTAAATTTTATTTTGTATCATAAGTTGTATCTCATACAGTACTTCTACATGTTTGCATTGGGACTTAGAAATTTTAACTATTCACTATCATGACTATTGTTTAATTGACTGTTCTTTATATAAATTAGGAATAATGCAAGATATCTTTGGAAAAGGATACCACCTGCTATAAAATCTGTAAGTATTCCTTCGGTACGTTTTATTTAATACGATAGTAACAGTCACTAATATGGCAGCCTCTCAGATGTTACTATTTTCTGTGTCACAAAAATCATTAAACTAGCATTTACATCTTGAGATTCTCATAACTGGACATTTCTGTGTCAGTGGGATGGTACAGGAGTACACACCGTCCCTTACTGCTCAGTCTTCATGAGACGTATCTTGTAAGTTCGGCTTCAACAGGTAACACGTGAGCTAGTTTAAACGTCGGAGGGCTGGCAGTGACCGAGTTGTCGTAATTTTCAACTGATTATGCAATTTCCTGTAGTAGTACTTATTTTGAAATTGATAATGTTTACAAGAATATTCTTGAAGTGAATCTTCACAACAGTAAGATAGTTTTGCTAGTTAGAATTTCAGATTTCTTATTTTGGATGGAAGATTAGATGTAATAACCTATGAAAATTGTCTTGCATGGTGGACTAAAGCATATATTTAATTTCAAATGATAATCTCTTCCTTTCTCTGATACTTGGTTTAGTAAGGTTAGAATATTCCTCAGCTTACTTGTTAAATAAAGAGGAATAATAGCTAAGTGCAGTGGCATACAGCTATAATCCCAGCCACTTGGGAGGCTGAAGCAGAAGGATCACAAGTTTGAGGCCAGCCTGGGCAACTCAGGCCCTTTCACAAAATAAATTAGAGGGCCAGGGATGTAGCTCAATGGTAGATGCCCCTGGGTTCATTCCTCAGTATTGAAAAAAAAAACTACAACAAAAACAAAACAAGCCATCCCCCTAGAGAGGCTATAGTGTATGGCATCTTTGATTGTCGGTTGTTTACCAGTTTGCTATTTTGTCCTAAATACACATTTCAAATATATATGAGAAAAGTAAGTGCAACATCTTTAGAAATAACACTGTTTACAATGACCAGTCCCCAGCTTAATTCTAAAGTACTTCTGGACTACTTTCTTGTGCTTTAATTTGCTATTGTAATCAAAATGTGTATCAGATGTGCAGATATTTTACATGACTATTTGCAGCATGTAAAAACCTTTTTGGTAACAGAGAAAGTAATTGCATCTCTTAACAGAAATGTTGAATTACGTGCAAATGATACACCCAGCAAGTTTTGTATCGTGTGTGGCATTTTGTGTTAACATAGAGTCATGGGTGAGTTGCAGAATGGATACTTCAAAGCAATAATACTTATTGCAGGCACACTCTGAACTTGGGGGAATTTGGTCGGTAGGACAGAGAATCTGGCAGAGAGACTTCCCTGGCATCTACACAACCATCAGCGCCCACCAGTGGTCTGAGACGGTGCAGCCAATCATGGAAGCGCTCAGAGGTAGTGTTTCTGTGCGGTTAAGAATTACACTGGGCTAGACCTGCTCCCTAAGTGCTGCAGCGCTGGATAAGTCTGTGTAAGTGTTAATACATTTTCTCTGCCTGGAGCCATCAGAGTCACATGCGTGACTGTCCCATGCTGCCTGCTGGTCCTATTAGAAAATTGGAAAATTGAAGAGGGCAAAACTGAAGGGAGACTGGTGAGAGAACTGTTTTCGTGGGACACAGGTGTGGGCTGGGGAAACCCCCAGGGACCGGCCGGAGGCCGTAGCCGTTCTCAGCCCGGTTCCGCACCCGCCAGACAAGGGCCTGGTGTTGCCAGAGCCTACAGGAGCTGTGGCTGCAGGCTAGCTGGAACGTGGCAGGAATGGGTGGAGGGAATGCGCGTCCTGACACCGCCTTCCCAGGGGAGCGCACCCACCGGGCAAGGGAACTGCGCTGCTGCAGGCTGACATTGGCGGCCCTGCCCTGTGTGCAGTGCACATGTTTCCAAAGCACAGAAAGCCTGGCGGAGGTGGATCGGGCACGGTGGAATGCCAGCCAGCTCTTCCTGCCTTCTCTGCCCAGTGCTGCCCCTGAGCGGTTCCCTGTGGATGAAAGGCACTGAAGTATTCGTTGAGCAGCAGAGTTAGCAATCTCTCAGGGACTCTGTTTTCACCAAGCATTGTTTCAGGTTAAACTGGCACAGAGGCTGGGTGCCAGCTCCACTTAACCCGCCTTCCGGCATGGTGTTCGAATGCGTGCCTCCCCAAGGTCACAAACCGCACAGCCTGAGGGCCGCTTCATGACCTGTCAGTCACTTGTGCCCGTGATTAAAGCAGCCCAAATGCTGCGGCCTCTCGCTGGTTCTGGGAACACTGGACTTCATTCTTGCTCCCTTTGCTGATCTGCTTCTGCCTTCCTGTTTGTTCTCCCATTTTCTAGTCATATCTTGAAGAGAAGCTTTCTGCTTCTCTTTGCCCATCCTGGTTTTCTCCAGCCCTCACTTTCTGTTCTGTTCCCCACTCTAGAAATCTGAGCAAGGTACTTGAACTGAAGTAAATGTGTTTAATATTACAGGCTTGCTAGTCAGGCCTAGCTTACCATGTACACTTCTGTGCTCCTTCTCTGTTGCTGCTTCGGCTCCTCTCCCTGGACTGTCTATAGCCTCCCAGTGTGTCTGTGGATGTTTTAGGGTCTGTCTAGCTAGGTCGTTTGCTGGACATGGGAGGAAGAGCAGATAACCATGGCTCACTGAGAGCTGGAGGCTGGCAGGGTCAGTGGGAAGTGAAGAAGTGTGAGTGCCTGTGGTTTTTAAGGACTATGAAGAAACAAAGCTTAAGACTGAGGTCATGCACCATTTTGGTCCAGGGGATATGTCAGCAAGCATGTGCTCAGCATATACCTCACTGGAGATGTGTGCCACAGGTGCCAAATGATGGCTCCTTACATTCGAAGTGTAAGCAGGAGGGCCATGAATTTAGAGCAGGCAGAGCTTGCCATAGATTCCAGGACTGGAGGGAGTTTATAAACAGACCAAGGAATAATAACAGAAAGGAGGCGCGTCAACCATAGAATGGTGTAAATCAAGAGCCACAGGTGCAAAGGAGTGAGACTCTCTGTGTTCCCTTGCCTATCTTTATGGAAAGTAAAATCCAGGCTCTTTCCAAAGCATGTTGGTGGCCGGGTGGAGAAGCCCTTATGTTCCAAAAGAGCACCACACTGGAAGATGGGCTGGCAGAGTCCGAGGGAGCTGTCTCATTCTTGAATTGACTCCATGTGGCTATGCAGTGGTTATATATATATATATGCCCCTGAGTCCCATTTCTAGCAAAGAGTTTTTGTGGCTGGTGTCTGGTAACCTCTTATTAGAATCGCCAGTCAGGGTTGGAATTTAGGATTTTGAGCCTTAATGAAGGTAAGTTTAATGCAGGCTTGGGAAGTTAGGAAGGATGCTCTAGTTTTAAGTTTCTTCTGCACCTCCCAGCTGTGATCCTACAGTAGAGACCCTCCTGAGAAGAAATAGGTTTGCTGATCCATTCATCCCAGTGTTTGCAAGTGAAAGACAAGATTAAAAGAAAAACTATATCCCAAATGCATAAATATGTTCGTATTGGTCAGCTTTCTGTTGCTGGGACAAAATAATACCTGACATGTGCAACTTAAAGGAGGAAATATTTATTTTGGCTCAAGTTTCGGAGGTTTTAGTCCATGGGCAGCTGGCTCCAAGGCAGAAACATGGTGGCAGGGTGTGGTGGGGCAAAGCTGCCCACCTCATGGCAGCCAGGAGATAGAGCACAGAAGAACCATAGAGAAAGGGCCAGAGGCCAGGTATACAGTAGTCCCCAGGGTCACGCCCCTGTCACCCACTCAGACATACCCAGAAGTGTGCTTTGCTGATCTGGGCCTCTCTCAAGCCAATCAAGCACTGTATTTAAGTTACATTTTCTTAGGGTTCGAGTGTTACATGTATTAACTGCTTTCTATCTTTGTGACTTTAATTGCTCTCTGATCTCAGAAAATGTAAGAAGTGTGCTTCTTTTTTATTAGCAGTATTTGAGCCCCTCTTGCGTGCTGGGCACATAGGCGTGTGTCTGTAAACACAGACATCTTTGAGCTTATTGGACCTTGTAACAGGGTAACGTAGCTGTTGTTAACCTGCCTACTCTGTCATTCCCCCACCAACCCTCCACTTCCGCGAAAGACGCAACAAGGAGGCGCGCCTTTGCCCTGGTCTCTCAAGCGTACACCTCCATCATCGCCGATGACTTTGCAGCCTTTGTTGGACTTCCTGTAGAAGAGGCTGTGAAAGGTACTTTTGGCTTCCCTTTTACTCCCGAGGAAACAGAACACAGGTGCAAATTACAGGTTCACAGTTACTTCTCCGGAGCCCCCCTGACAGGGTGTCTTGGGAATTCGGGTTGCATTTCCTTTTTGGAATGGTGACGTGCGACACGCACTGCACGCTGTCCTCGGGGGTTCTGGACAGCGGGCGCCTCCCGATGGAGCTCGTGCGTGTCTGCAGCAAGCAGACACGTGATGGCTGTTCAGTTGGCGGGCGGAACGCACCTTCCTCCAGCTTGCTGCGTGCCTTCACGGGCCTTATTTCCCCTCGGTGGCGAAGGAGGTCTTGTCCCCACATCCCCGTCCGCCCGTGTTTCCTCACCGTCCCGCTCCCCCCAGGCGCCCGTGCCCCACTCCTGCCCACTCTGGGGTGTTGCTTGTCTGACGCCACCGTGTTCGGGTGGTTGACATTCCAATTGCCTAAAACACGAGCTCTGTCATGCGCCGCGTCTTGTTCTAAGTTGTAGGTCCTCCCACAGTTCTAGACACAGAGAGGACGGGACGACTGAAGTTCTCTCTGCTGGCCGGTGGGGAGGGTGTTGCAGAGGGACCCCGAGGCCTGCGCATGCTCAGCCCTGAAATTCTGACACATCATACTGTTGCTCACTCCCGTGCTTGTTTGTTTTGGCTCTTCTCTTAAAATTGGGCCTCACTTTATTTCATATACATACACACATGTGTACATATGTACATACATACTCCAGAGTCCATCTGAGCAGAGCAGGTGTGAATCCTGGTCGCACAACTGATCCTCCATGCTAGCCATGTGACCTGGGAAGCATCACTGGAATTCCCCAAACTTCATTTTCCCACAACTGTTACATAGACTTGTGATGTTTACATAAAAGGATCCCTGTGAAAAATACCCATCATCTTTGTTAGTACTGACAGGATTGTAAAAGGCGTTGTGTGAATTTCCTTTATGTCTGGTAATACTGAATTTTTAATACTTTCGGGAAAACTTACCACCTGTTAGTGATTATAGCAACCTGATAGAGTGCAGTGAAGCTTTGATATGTTCAGAAATACGTCAAAAGTAACTAAGTAACCTGTTTTCTATTACATATTCAAATGCTGTCCATGTACCGCTGTAGTAAAAACACCCCTGACAGGTTGAACTAAACCTGCTGCGTCTCCTGTGTGAGTGATGTTGTGGGTCTTACGTGCTCATGTTACTGCTTCACCGTTCTGTGACATCCGCATTCCTAGGTATCTTAGAGCAAGGATGGCAAGCGGACTCCACCACCAGGATGGTGCTGCCCAGAAAGCCAGGTAGGGGGCGCTCTTTACCCGTTTCTTAGCACCAGCTGCTTCAGGTTTTCAGGACTGCGTGTGAATAACATGTTCCAGACTTCTGTACTAACACAGTGGAAGTAACTCACATTTTACATATACAGAATGTGGCAGAAATGCTCTTGGAGGTCACCTTGTGTTACTTTAGTCTCTAAAAATGTATTTCTTTCCTAAAAGAGCCCAGTATGTTATTTCATGGTCTTTATTGCTGTTTAATTTTGATAGTAGTTAATCGGCCACCATTTTATTTACGGAGCCATTTTTTTACCCTTAACATTTGAACTATTACCCTTTAAAGACTGAATATTCAGCTGTTCTCTGTTCCTTGTTATGAGTCTAGACTTCACGCGACTTTCACAGGATTAGCTGCGCCTGCCCTCCTTCAAGGCCTTACTCCCTGTGGCTTGTCTGTGTTGTTTCAATTCAGACCTCTTGCCCCTCTGTCTTTTGGGTTTTATGGGGAGCTTTGTTATTGTCGTTCGAGACAGCCCCTCACTCTGCAGCTCAGGGTGCCCTGGAACTCAGAATCCTCCTGCGTCAGCCTCCCAAATGCTGGAATTACCAGCGCATGGCTCAGCCCCTCCATCTCGCTCACCAAAGTGAGCTGTGCTTATTCCTGCCTGCTGGTTTCTCTGCCTCCTGCTCGCCATGAGTTCCTTTCAGTGTCCACACCCGTAGCTCTTGTGTGTCAGTCCCAGTGTCCTTGGCCTCCTCAGAGTGACCGCGCTGTACTCAGCGCGGTAGGATGTGGCCCCGGCCACTCTGGATGCTGAGGGAAGACCACTCATAACTACGATTTGAGAACTAAACAGCTCTATATGTGTATTGCAGTAAAAAAATGTTATATTCTATGAAAGGTCTGGACAAAGACTTACGTAAATTTTGCTTTTCTTTTTAGTTGCAGGGGCCCTGGATGTTTCCTTTAACAGAATTATTCCCTTATCAGGTATAGATTTTCATCTTTAAAATGTGTCATTGTTTCTGATTTCTTTTTTGTAGTGTGTATGTAGTAAGCTTACAGTACTAGGTCCAGTCACAAGACTAGAACCGTGGGCTGCCCCACAGCTCACCCGAGGGCAGCGCCCTCTAGCACCTGTGTACCATCTTGCAGGGGCCCTGACAGAGCCCATCCCCGTTTAGTAGCAAGCACTCCGAGGCTGGCATGGTACCAGAACACTGGAGCGCAGCCCTGAGGATGCGTTCTTCATCGACAGCGTAGGATTCTCCGAGCAGGAATTGACACACGGGAGGCACTCGGGAGTTATCCCTTGGGTTAAATGCCCCACGGGCAGCAGCCTTTCCAAGAAGAGCCGTTATCTGCTGAAAGAGACATTTCCTGTTAAACGTGTTTGGAACGCTCACGTAGGGTACTCGGATGACAGTGTCAGGCATGCTTTATGTGCATTTAGAGGAACCCATGCTGCTAAAAGTGGAGACTTGTTGTTTGTTTGCTTCAGGAATGCTTGGAACATGCAGTATGTCAAAAATCAGGTAGATCCAAGAGGTCACCTCGTTGTTGAATTTAAAGGCCTTGAGGAGGGCGGCAGGACCGAAGCCTGGCCATGGCGGCATCTAACTTGAGTTCTCTGTCTAACCCACAGAGCCTGCCCCGGTCCCACCGATCCCCAATGAGCAGCAGCTGGCCAGGCTGACCGATTACGTGGCTTTCCTTGAAAACTGACTTCTCACTGAGTTCAAGATCCACCTTAGAATCCTGTACACTGACAAATAGAGAAATGTAAAGTTTTTATTTTCAATTTACTGGATGGATTAAGCACCTCAGCATTCCTTACGGGATATGTGATAAAATGCATATATAATATAAAGTATATTATATATATTTTGTCCTTAAACATTGTGCTCAATAGTCAAGGCAGGTTTCATTTTGTGCTATGTCATGGTTGGCGCTGTCAGTATTATGCAGTTAGTTCGTATTCCCTAGTGACCTCGGAATGAGCTGTCCTGCCGCAACACACGCCCCAGTCCCCCCCGAGGAGGGCATAGCGCTGCATCTGGGTTTGGAGCAGAACCATCCCGGGGCAGTGCCCGAATTTCCTGGATTGTGCTCGACCCTGGGGAGGTGGGCTGTCTTTCATCCCCGCCTCTTGAGAGTCACTAAGGTAGAACCCTGAAACACAGCTAAGGAACAAATAGACATTTCCTGAGTAAACCAGTTTGTTACCATTGCAGTTTTTTCCAGTAGTCTGAGTACATCCGTTGCTAGCAGAGGAGGGCTTGCCGTGGAAGTAATGAGAAGTATCAAGTTCTGATATCTCCTTTCCCAGGAAGGGACAAGTGCGGAGTGCCGTATGTGGGAGAGAAGCTATTAAGATAACTGATCCACTTTGTGTAGCTCTCTGCAGTCTGTTGGTTGCCTCTATTTTCCTTTGTTTTAAGTCCTGACTTTTTGAAGAAATGCTGAACCAGTCTTCATTCTTTGTGTGACAGCCCTCTGAATGTTTGAAGTTACTGTATTTTCAGATTAAAATACCCCTTAGATCATTTATTCTGCATTTGTTCAATAAATATTTAATTGAATTTTGAACTGTCATCTGAGGTGGTGTCTAGAAATTTCACCATCTTGGTCTTTCTGTGGACACGTTCTAGTTTGTCCCTGCCTCTCAGAATAAGCATTTCTTAATCAAGCAGAAATGGCCTCTGAAGTGAATCTGGGTACAGTACATGATTCATGTTTTCATTCATTTTATTGGCTGTTTCAGGTTTTTTTTAACATATGGAAATATGTTTTCAATTTCAATTTTATTTCACTCTGGTAAGTAATATTGCTTAAGCTTATTTTACAAATGAGGAAATGGAAATTTAAGAAGCCAGAGTCAGTACTGCAGTGGTGATGCCAGTTTTTAATGTGTACATATTGAGAACAGATTCTGTGCCTGGCAGGTTGAAATCATCCCAAATGGTCAGTAACAGGGTTGTTTGAATAAACTGCTATGTGTCATGTACTCTGTGACTGTCGGGGGGTGAAGCCCCGGCCGCCAAAGTGGGGTGCCCTCCCGAGTGGAAACAGAAATGCCAAGGAGCCCGTTAGTGAGTCTGCGAGTAACAGAGTTATCGTGCTTGTGGGTGCACGCACATCTGCTTCTGTTTCAAAAAGCAGCAGTGGGAGCATAAACCAAAGACAAATAAAGGTGGTTCTCTGAAGCGGAGGAAGACAGTGGAAAACATAGAGAAGAAGGAAGACTGACTACTGAGGAGGATTTTGCAGTTAATTTTACAAAATAATCTTGCATCATCATTAGAAGTATGTTCTAGGATAAAAGTAGTAATTATGTAACATTTTTAGAAGTGAGTAATCTTAAATTTGACCTTGAGACTTTATTATATGATTTCCTTTGCAGAGACTAAATATTTTTTATCTCTATCCAGCTGAAAACACCTAATTGAAATTCAGAAATAACAAGCACCACTAGTACTAACTGTGGTCCAGGACAGTAAATCTACAAGGTGATGTAGTCCATGATGTCCCAGATCAAGGGGGTTTTCAAAGACCCAGGCTTCTATCAAAAGGTTGTAGAGAAGCCAACTTAGAGGGGCTTTCACTGGCCAAAAAGAAGACAGTTTGAGCATGAAAAATTATCAGTTTATCTTTTTAACTACACCAGGATAACCTCATCGTTGTACAAGAAGGGGAGGATAAGTGTTTCATTTCTCTTCCTTACACGATTGTCAGTCTTTGGTATAAAGATTGGTACACCTGCAATCTCCAAAGCAACAAAATGAGCCTGAAAGGTGCTCCTGTGGCTAATAATGGGAAATTCTTTATGGAACAGTTCCACCTAATAAGATTGAAGATAGCACTTTGCAACCCACCTAGGAAACAAGCTCTAAGACCATGGGGACAAAATCGGGCTGAACATAAAGTATGTCCAACGTGAGCATCAGCCCCTGTGTGTCCTGGCTGTTTTTGCAGCAAGCCTGCCGGTGTAGATACCATGCACTTGCCGCAGGTCCATCGCATTGTGCGGAACACTCGGCTGCACCCAGGGGCAGTGGCAGTTGTCAGCCAGGCATCCAGGTGGGTCACAGGAGCACCCTCCTCTAATCCAGGTTCTGCCCAGCTGTAAAATCCCACACCCAAAGGTGGGGGAGCACCCTTTGGGAAGCGTTGTTCCCTTCCTCTTCTGTCTCAAGTGGGGATCAAGATGGTGGGACGTCCATGAAGTTTGCGCTCCTGAGTTGAAGTACTTTGAGACTCATAGTTGTGCCAAGAGCTGCAGAAGGTGGAGCCTTACAACAATCTGTTTAAAGATGTCAGCCCTTTAAGCAGCAAGGAGTAGAGGAGCGGAGGCCGAGAGGAGAGAACTGGAGTGACCCTTGGCGGCAGCCCTTCCAGGGGCACGTGCTGGTTCTGCATGGGAGAGCGAGGCACATGCTGCTGAATCTAGCAGCCTGTGGGATTTGGGCACCTCTGGGGGGCTAACAAAAACTCGACAGGGCTGAACTGCCTGCTCTTTGCCCTTCAGGACTCCTGGTGAACTCTTAGGTTGCTCGGGATAGGAGGCTAAAGATCCAGCGCCTTTGCGAAGCAGCCTGGCCTTCCTACCATTGTGCCATGCAGAGGGCCGCTGTACACAGAAGGCTGGAGGCTGCAGATGACCCAGAGGTAGAACATAGTAGAACTGCTCCTGGGAAGCAGAAGCGCGCAGAACACTCTCACTGAAACAGAATGCAGTGGGACTTAATGGGCAAGAGTGTTAGCGACTGATACACAGCACCCGTCTGTGGTCTATGTTTTTGGACTGCAAGGAGGAAAGAGAAAATAGGAAAAGAAATACTTAGAGATACTGGCCCGGAATTTTCCAAAACTGCTGAAACCCCACAGAATGTAAGTGCAAAGAAAGTCACACCTGATTCGTCAGAGAAGAATGAAAAACAGACAGCGTATATTAAAAGCACAGGGCCAGGCTGTGGGGCGTTCTCTTCAGAGAAGCAGCAATAAAGCCTGACAATGAAATCGCGCCTTCAGTGTGGAGAGAATAAAAACCCTAAGGCCTGCCTCCAGGGTTCCCTTTCGGTCTTCCTGTGTTGTGATGTTCGAAAGTTGAGAAAGGCCACCGAGCCAGCGCAGCTTTGGTAACACTACACGAGGCAGGCGGCAAGCCGTGACCAAACTTCAGACACGCAGAAGTGCGTGTAATGAAAAAGGTTGCACTCGTGCCGGCTTCCTGTTGCTGCTATAACAAATTGCCACAAAATTAATGGTTTAAAACAACATGGATATAGTGTCTGACAGCTCTGCAGTCAGAAATCCGAAGTGGGTCTCTCTGGGCTAACTCCATCCTGTCAGCAGAAACACAGTACAAATAAACCAACAAAACAAAGTTGGGGCTCTGAAAAGATCAGCAAAATGGATAAATCCCTAGCAAGGCTTTGGAGAAAGCACAAATAATACACACCAAGAATGAAAAGGTGGAAATTGTTAGTAGGACTTTGTGAACAATTTTATGCCAACACACATGAAAATTTTAAATTCTTTGAAGATACAGCTTAGCAGACTGCATCACTTGCGTTCAAGGTTCTTGTTTGATGAACCAAGGAACAGCGGGAGCATGGCCATGTGATCCACTTGTCCTGAGTCCTCTGGACCCAGAAGTATCTGGACTAATAGGATGGCGCGGTGGCTCCTTTGGGCTCAGTGAAGATGCTGGTGTGGGGACAGCAGCATGGTAGACTGGGACACTTTCCTCCAAGATGGGGACCCTCCACTGGAGGAGATCACAGCTAACCAGAGCTGTGTCCCCAACGGCCAGAAAGTGGGGCCTGACAACCAAGCCCAAAGAGCCACCACCACCCCCCCAGAGCTCTGTGTGTGGAGTTGTCACCTTTCATCTCATGTGACAAGCACATCCTTGTTTTCTAGCGTCTGGAAGCTGAACTCAGCGTACCTGCCCAGGACCAAAAGGGCCCAGATGTTTTACAGTCCTGTGAAACCAGATACACCCTGCAGAAAGCCCAGTGAAAGTCGGCTGGGCTGATTAGTAAATCGTCCAGTGAGATAGCGGCGACCATTCTGACATTTTCCAAGTTTGGAATAAATAATCTTTAACACATGTCATAAAAAGAATGTGTGTGAGGAGAACAAGCTATTTAGCATGACCAGAAAAGATGGGGTGGGAATAAGCATTGTTTTCAAATACTGGGCTGACTGTCGTGTGGAGGAATTTTGTTTGTTCTTTGGAGGGCAAAATCAGAATTAACGAAAATGAGTTTCAACTCAACATGGAGAAGAGCTTTTTAAATATTTCAGCCAGTGCTATCCCCTGAAATCGAAGGCCAGCCTCATATGCAAGTTTAAATCTTCTAGTAGCCACAATAAGAGTGAAAAAGGAAAACAAATGAAATTAGTTTTAAACAACATATGGTATTTAGCCCAGTCCAAAATAGAATCAGTTCAGCCTGTCATCAATAACAGAAATATTGACATATCTTACATTCTTTTCTTCCTACTAAGGCTTCAAGCTCCCATGTGTATTATAAACTTGCAGCACAGCGCCATTTGGACCGGCCACGTTCCAAGTGCTCAGTAGCCCCATGTTCACAGACTGTATTAGCACCAGTAGTCTAGACTGAGTCAGATATAGCGAGAATCCTATCAATCAGAGTCACTGAAGACAAGTTAAATAACCACTGATCAAGATACTAGGAGGAAAGTTCATGACTGATCATTCTACACGGTTTCCTGCTCCTGTCTCCCCTAAATTCATCTCTACTTTCTGTAGCAAAAGCAGGAAAGCCAGACCCCCACCTAATAGCCCCCATTCTGCCCAGACCACACCCGCTGGGAAAGAGTAGCAATTTTACAGGCATCTTCTAGCTTTTAGTGTGTCTGAGGATTTTTACAATAAGATGCAGTTACACTCTGGATCAAAGCAGGCAGACACAGAATCTATCAGTTGTTGGCTAGGGCCACTCATGAATTAGCCAGCAAATACGGTGCCTCCATCTCCTCTCACGTGAGCAGCCCAGTAACACTGCTGGGTAAGGTGGCAGAGCAGGGTTTGCCTTTTCAGTGGGGTTAACCTTGGGGAAACTGCTCATATTTTATCATTGAGCAAAAGAATAATTTTGCTCTGAATTTGTAGCATCTCAAAGTAAAGGTTTCAAAATGTAGTGGGAACAATAGTCTAAGTGTATTCAGATGTATAAAGACAAGTCGAAGCTACAGTGGAAATTTTTGTGGCCTGAATTTCTATGTTCTCCTGGATCAGTTGAGATAGTAGGAGACCAGGAGGTCGGGGCTCTCTTTAAGACGTGGGTAGATCTTGTTGACGTTGCTGTCTGCATCCACCTGACCAGGGTATCTCATCCTGGATTTGACTCCTATTTCTCTCCTGGATGGAGCTGTTGGAAAAGGCTTCATTCTGAATAAAGAGGAACCAGGCCACTTTCCACTGGTGAGTCACATGATGGGAAGAACTGCCAAGCACAGTCTTGATTCAATCATGTTCCAATCATGTGCCTGCGCCTGAGCTCTAGGAGCAATTCAGGACAGAAGGGCCGGGCCCTGATGCCTGATAATGCCTGAGGTCCTAAGAACCTATTCGTGGTCCGGGCTAGGTTGTTTGTGAGTTTGGTGTTGTGCGATGTCAAAGGAGAACAGTCCAAGAAATTCCCAGTCCATCCAGCAGCCTTAAGCCTGCTGGGTGCCCACCTCCACGGTAACCCCGATTCCCATCAGACTTGTGCACAGGGTTTTTCACCCTCTTTGACAAAGGATGTGAGTGGGAACATGGGAACGTTTACTCTGCCACCTCATACTGTCCACACAATTGAATAGGGACCAACATCTGTCAGGAGACCTTAGTTTATGGCAGCATCATGTGTTGTCAACAGTGACAGTGTCCTGGCAACATGTTTCAGTGCTGGCCTGGCACCTTTCCGGTGAGTAGGGCTTCTGGTCTCCGTGCAGTGTTCTGTGCTGGGCAGTTCCTCTGTGTTCCCACCCTCCCCACCTCCGGGTCTCAGAAGGGCTGCGGCAAGGAAAACCAGCCTGCAGGGTGACACCGTTCACAAACCCTCCCTGGTCGTAGTGTCTACGGCAGGCAGTTGGGCGGGTCCAGGCGTCTGTTTGATTCTTGCCCCTTGCTGTCGTTTGCTTTCAGTGCATGACACATGCCCAGTTCACTCGGGGTAGGCATCGCTCTCACTGTCACACCGTTCTCTGGAGCTCAGATCACCATCCCTGGTGGCTAAGGCACAGTCCCTGCACATAGAGAAGTCTTCTGAAGCCCAAGGGTTAGTACTTTAGAGCAAAGGTTTTGTTTTGTTGGTTTTTAATTTTTCTGATCAACCCTTGAGACCTCGGTCATCAGAGTGGAATGAGCTTAGGAGAGCTTGTCAAGATAAGAAGTCTATGATGAATCTAGAGATGCATTCCTAATAAATAAGAGAGAAGATTTAAATGACCCGACAATGCAGCATTTTGTGGGGGGGGGGGTCCCGTACACATGTCATTCATCACTTTAAAATAGCAAATCTAAATGTGTGCTGAATTTAAAAAATAAAATACAAATCTAATCAAGTTACCCTGGACATTTGTCATTGGTGTGAGGGACTCCAACTGGGGAGCGAAGGAGGACACGTCCTCCCCTGCAGCTCCAGCCTGGTCCGGCTGCCGGCATCTTCAGGGACGGCCACCCCGGCCTGCGCAGCCTGCGCGACACGGTCTCTGACTGCGACACGGGCGGAGTGCGCCGAGCTCTCCTGAGAAAACTCACTCCAAGCACTTTGCGCTCCAGGTTTTATCACGGCTCAGCTGGGAAAAATAATCTTCATGGCAGGCTCCCTGCTGTCCTGATTCTCAAAGCGGGCTCTGTGGGCTCAAGTTGAGCCCTGCCTGGGAGCCCCGTCCAGACCTTCAGAATCCGGATCTCCGTCTAATCCCCCACCGCTTGTTCTCGAGCGCCTGGACTTGTGGCTTGGTGGCTCCAAGGATTCGTGGTCTTTTCCCTTCTAGATCTGCACTGTGTGCTCGTTGCCAGATCGGGGCCCCAGAGGGTAAGAGTCTTAGGGAACCACGCTGTGTTTACTGTTCACATGTGGAGAGGCTGTGTCCTGTGTCTCCCAGGAGAAACCCCCGCACACACGCCCTGAGACACTCCTCTCCACACGAGGACGTCTCCCGGGCGCCGGCCAGACCCAGGCTCTGTGGCTGCTCATGAGCCTGCGGCGCTAGCCTGCCTTCTCTGTCCCCACACGCTGAGTTTTACTCGATTCTCTTTATCCTGAGTGTGTTTCTGTACATGCCCTCCATAGTTTTCCCAGAACAAGAGGGGAAACACATTCACCAACCCACGTGACTCGCGAACGCTAACAATCTTCTCTGAAGGCACTGTGTCCTCGAAGGATGAAGGACGTGTTTGTGACAGTGTCCCACGAGCCACCCACCAAATCCTCACCCGCAGCCCTTGGGCTCCATGTCCACCGTGACACCCTCTGGTCTGCGCCGTATGACGCCAGGGTACGAGTGCCACGGAACACTTGCTGTCTGTGTCACTCAGAGGGGAGGGGAGACTCCCGCTCTGAGAGAAGGTGTGGCTTTTGCCTGTGTTCCTAGCTCGGAGTCTTGGTGACCTCAGCAAGTGTTCGTATCGTACTGACAAGCTCGTCCACGGAGGCCAGCTCCACTCTGGGGCCCAGGTGACCAAGCGGCCTTCCCGTGGGCCTTGACAGAAGACAAGGGGGCCAGTGCCGGGGCTCGATGCCTCCTGGGCGCAAGGAGGCGCCATGTGCAGGGGCGGGGGAGGGCTGCCACTTACGCAAAAGGAAGGGGAGGTATGAAAGGAGAAATGGGAACTGGAAAACGAGACAGAGACTGACCAACATCTGTGAGCATTCACAGCAAATATAAGTAAACTAAAATACTATTCTTCTGGCACGAAAACATAATTCAGCTAAATATACCTTCCGTGAGACCCCTAACATCAATATAGGAAAGATTAGAAAATCAACAGAAGGAACAGATACCAGACTAGAATAAAACCAAAGGAGAGGCTAACACACTGCCAATTAAAAGAGCAGTTGAACCAATTATTTTTCCTGGGAAAGTAGACCTATATTTTAGAATTAAAACATTTGAGCATATTTTCAGTGAAACCAATGAGCCTGGCCCCTCTTTCCCTCCATGGCCAGGCAGCCGTATGCCTGTCAGGGACTCAGAACTCGGTGCTGACCGGAACAGTGGACCCACTCGTCACACCCACCCTCTGTCTCTTCTCTGCCACAGGAGCAAATGTTAGAGAAATTATCATTGAATTAACTTCAAAATATATTTAGGACTGTTGGTGTTTACAACTCATGTGGTAACTAAAACAAGTTACTGAAGGCTTTTCCGCTGCTCAGAAGCCTTGCTTCAGACTCGAGCAATTATTTTATTGTCCTTTTTTGTGTCTAGTTTGGCCTAGACAAGCACAGGGCGGGGCTCTAACTGCTCAGTCTGCTTCCTAACATCGAGAGAGAGCTGAAGAATGTCACGCACGCGGGAATTTCAGCACACTGACGTCCCCCGTGCCAGCGCTGCAAACGAGGGTCACCGCAGAAGTAGGTGGCAGAAGATAGAGCAGAGCCCAAGCCAGATCTGGGATAATGCCCTCACTTAGGGCCTGAGGCGCAGAAGGCAGAAGATCCGGGCGCTTCCCAGGGAGGGGACAGTGAGGAAGAGTGTGCGTGTGTGCGTGTGTGTGTGTGTGTGTGTGTGCATGAGCAAGTGTGAGTGAGAATCCATGCCCGTGAGAGCGAGAGAGCACCTGTGCATGTGTGTGAGTTTGAACGGATGTGTAGGGAGTCTGTAGGTGTGTGTGCATGTGTGTGAGAGCATGTGTGCCCTGTGTGTGCACGTACACACACACTCCTTCACTACCCTTTCCCGGGGGCGAGGCTCCTCCCACGGGCACCTGACTCATCGCTGCTGCTGAGTGGCCGGCTCAGCCTGCCCACCCTCTACTTCCTCCTCCCCAAACCCGGCCCGCGTGGGCCCAAGAAGCACAAAGCCTCCTTCTTCTGCGGGCCACACCTAGCTGTTTACTTGGGGCTGTTCCGTGTTCATTCTGGGGACGTCTATGAAAGTTTCCAGTACTATTTTCAGCTGGGTGAAGCTCTCAGCTCTTCCCAGTGTGTGAGGGCAGAGAAGAAGAGCACAGGTAGCCACGCGGACGCACCCCGACATTTCCACCAAGCTGGAGTGGGGGCGCATGAGGAGAGAGGTAATGGAAAGCCACTGTCCTCAAACAGGGCAAGGGCGTTAGCTGACAGCACTATTGACTCAGGCCACAGTGAGGTACACGGCGCCTGGTGCCTGCACCTGGAAGGCTGCCTCCGCCCGGCCCGTGGGCCAGAACTTGACCTCACACACTGGCAGCAGTACAGCTGGGATTGCGAGCCCCCGTCCGATTCCAGCACACGCTTCTTCCCTGACGCCAAGTGGTCTCACAGATTGTTAAAGGGATTAAGAAAACACAACTCTATCTTTTCCATCAGTGTTGCGGGAGAATCTGTCTTTGACGCTGGGGTGGGATCTGCGGGTGATCTGAGCAGCCTTGGACAAGGGACCCACAACTGTGCAAGGCGTGACCCACAGCACTTGCCTTGCCTGCCTTGTTCCTGCACAGCCCGAGAGCAGCCCTTGGTGTCCAGCGAATCCAGGGCAGTGTTGTGATAGCAGAGATAAAGTGTGCTTGTCCAAAATCTTTTCATAGCTCTGGTGCTGAGGACGATGCCTGAAGTCAACTGTCCTCAGTGGGGGCCATTTTGTCTGCCAGGAGATGTTCAGCAGTGTCTGCACACACTTTGAGTTGTCCACGTTGGTGGTGGGGGGAGCTCCTGGCACCTAGAGGGCTGAGGCCCAGGATGCTGCTAAGATCCCACAGTGGGGAGGACAGAACCACCTCAGCTAGCTCAGTGTCCACAGATCAGGTCCTGCCATTGCCTGTGGGTCACTGACATGAGAAGCCCAGGACAGTGTGGTCTCCACGTCAGTGGACCTCTCACAGTGGCCTTGGTGGCAGAGGGACTGCTCATCCATTGCAGCCAAAAGCTGCACCTCTGCTGAGAAGGGCCTGCAAGCTCCTAGGAGTGGTGAGGGTAGAAGGACAGTGGCTGGGGACATGTCGTCAGATCTCAGCTGTGGGCTTGGCCCGCATATGACGAGCCTAAGTGTGACAGGTGTTTTCTCATGGGACGCTGATGATAGCCAAATCTTCACTAAGCCAAATATTCTCACAGAGAGCAGTTCCCAATGCACAAAGTTCCCAGAAGACTTTCTGGTAAACAGTAAGGTCCCAGATCTGGATTCTGAATCTTTGATCTGCAAGACTTGGGCATCTACATATGGCAGTTTCCCAAGGTGATAAGTGACCATTCAGTGTGATGTGTCAATTTGACTTGAGTAAGAGCCACCCTGCAGATTTGTGAAGCACAGTTCTGGGCATGTCTGTGGATGATTGATAAGCAGGTCAGCAAATAGAGTGGGGAAGACCCACCCAATCACGTGGGTGGCACCAACCAATAGGCTAGTAGCCTGGATGCAGAGAAGGAAGTGTGCCCATCCTGGAAGATCTCCAGTCTTCACCATTGCCTTTAGGTATAGGTCTCCAGTTTCTCCAGCCTTCAACCCAGACTCACACCAGTAATTCTACAGTGAGCTTTCAGGTCTTCAGGCTTCGACTGGTGCTGCACCCTTAAACACTCTTGTTTTATGGCTTCTATCTTCTTGGGCTGAGCAGCAACTGGCTCTCCAGCGCAGAGTGCCACTGTGGACTCTCACCTCTGATCCTGGAACCCTACCTAATAAATACCCTTGCATAATTACTCATGTAGATTATATCAATTCTGGTATGATGGAGAACCCTGATAGCTGGTGGAACTAATTTTCACTCCCAGAAACTGTGTATGGAAGTTACGCTTGGTCCACATTCTTGACAACACTTAATATTGTCTGGCTTGTTTTGTGACATTAGTCATTCTCATGTACTAGGTACCATGATGCACAGTGACTTCAATTTTCACTATTCCAATGACTACTGTTGTTTACATATTTATTGACCATTAGATATTCTCTTTTGTAAAATCTTCTTCCTATTTTACTGTCAGATTCGTTTTACTGTTTTGTTATTATTGACTCTTAGGAGCTCTTCATGTGTTCTAGAGATACTCATCTTGAGGCTGGTGTCCTAGAGTGTCTCTTCCTGGCACTTCTGGTTTACTCACGTTGAGTCGCAAATTTCCCTTTCCTAAGATTTCTCTTTTATGTTTCAGCACTCTTTCTGTTCCCACTAATAATAGAACACAGTATTCTGCTTTCCTCAGTGTATCAGGGCTTTCTTTGGCCTTCATCTTTTATTGTTAGTTTAGCTGGGTATCTAATAGTTTAAGAATTCTCTTTTTCCAGATAGCATCAGTGAAACTGTCATGAAGAAAGAATAATATCTCCCCAAATCTCATTTGGGATATATTTCAAAATTTTAACTTTTTTTTCTTTCCATTTTCAGTTTTCTTTGGTTTCTTGAAATACCTCTACTTCACACAGGTTCCATTTTCCTAAATGGGCTATCTTACATCTTCAGAGACTAATGAGTTTTTGGTCCCTTTTTTTTTTTTTTTAACTTTACAAAGGGAAGTGCATCCCAAATTTAAAAATCCTTGACCTTTTCCTCTGGGGAGATTTACTGTGCAAGGTTGGAACTGCAGAAAGCTTGAGCCTGCATGAGCTTGGGAAGTGTCATGTTGGACTGGCTTCCTTTTTGCCATCTGCTGTGGCACTGGGTCCCCATCATCTGCTTCCCACTGACGGAATGACAGCATCAGCAGGAGCCACACAACAGATTTCACTCTACCAGACCTCCTAACCCACCTCTCTCCAGGCAGCTCTGGTAGGCTGAGCTTGGCCCAAATGGAGTGCCAGCAGGACTGAAGTCCACTCTGCATTAACAGAAGCAGCTTAACTGGCAGTCCCCCGGCAGATGAGAACAGTGGGATGCTCCACCTCCTCTCAGGATCCAACTGTTTTCTGGCACCATTACTTCAGGCAAATAAATCATCAAGGATTTAGGAATGTGGAGGCTTCCTTTTTCCAGGTCTCTGTGGTAATGAAGAATTTTTCTTATTATTTTGTTAGGTCATTTTAGTGGGAATTTGTGGAGCAATGGATATAAAACTGACAAAAGTTTAGGGCGACATCTTGAAAGAGACGCTTTACTGTGATGGAAACCACCCGTAGTTTTAGTTCCTGTGAAAATGTAAATTCAGAGATTATGTGATTAAACCAAACTTGATATCCAGACTCCTCACCGTTTCATTTTGTGATAAAACCCACAGCCAATTGGAAGATCTCCCTATTAGCTCATTCTCAAATTGTCAGTGATGTACATTTAATTCCAGCAACTCAACAGCACTGGCTTAATTTTCAGTCAAATTGAAACTGGCCCTCCACAAGGAGAGCCAATGACTTGCTTTTTAGTTCAGCTGTCGGAACTCAGACACAGCTCTGAAAATGCCCAGATTACATACATACATTTGTGAGATTCTGGACTGATCTTTGGTAAGTGTTCCTACAGATGCTAGCTTGAGTTCTTTTAAAATCAAAACAGTGTGTCAAGGATTTATGTAGTTAGTTGAAACTGGCCTCTCTCCAGTCAACACTATTTATTTTGGATGACTATTAGCAATACTGTTCACTATGCAATATAGTTCTTCCCCTAGCTAGCTTTATTCTCAAGTTTTTAAAATAAACTCTGTGCTGTTAGTTTTTAAAGAAGAGATCATTCCATGTGACCCAATGAAAGTCATCTGTGTGATAGTTTATAAAGAATAATGGTAGATTATTTGCATCGTCAAATACTGAAATATGTCAAAGGTGTGAAGGTATGAGGTTCAATCCCTAGTATCAGAGGAAAAGGCGGTATGACGGCATTTGGTCATGATAGCAAGTCTCTCTCTGTCTCTCTCTGTCTCTCTGTCTCTCTCTCTCTCTCTCTCTCTCTGTCTCTCTGTCTCTCTCTCTGTCTCTCTCTCTGTCTCTCTCTCTCTCTGTCTCTCTCTGTCTCTCTCTCTCTCTGTCTCTCTCTGTCTCTCTCTCTCTCTGTCTCTCTCTCTCTGTCTCTCTCTCTCCCTCCCTCTCTGTTTCTAGCCTCCCTTCTCCCACTCTCTCTCTCCCTTCTTTCCTTCCTTCCTTTTCCTTCCTCTCTCTTTTCCTATTCCCCTCCCTCCTCTCTTCTGTTTTTTATTCTGAAATAATTTCAGAATCACAATACAATTATAACAATAGAAGAGCAATCCAGGTTTACCCTTCTGTTGGCTCTTCCAAATGTCAGCATCTGACATAGCCGGTACCACAATCATCCACCCCCAGAGGTGACGTTGCTGTGATACTGTTAACTCACCCACAGACTGACTCACCTTTCACCACATGTCCCTCCCACATCTATAGTGGTCAGGGATCCAGTCCAGAGCCCTACACTTAGCTGTCATTGCTCCCTGGTCCCCTCCACCAGAGACATTCCTCTGTCTGTTTCTGGCCCATTATTTTGTGGGTTATCTCTAGTTCGTATTTGTCTGGTATTTTCTCATGATGAGATCAAGTGTAGGCATTTTTTGCTGGGGACACCCCACAGCAGTGCTGGGCCCTCTGCACACAGTATCAGGAGGCCTCTCAGTCTTAAGATCAGCAATGGTAACTTTGATTATTTGGTTTGATTCATTTGATGATTTCCTGTCCACCAAATTTCTCTTTCATGAAGTTATTTTTTTCCCTTTGAAACTGGTAGGCATCTAGTGGGGAGATACTTAGGAATAACATAAATACTCTGTTTTTCTTTATTCTTTCATGCATTAATTTTAGCATCTATTGAATGAGTTTTGCCTACAACAATTATTACTATGGTGTTTGTTAAATAATGATTTTCTTTTTCTGCCATTCTTTACCCTTGTATTAACTAGAATTCCACTGTAGGAAGAGCTATCCTTTCTCTCTTATTTAATTTGTATTAGTGTGGACTTGTGGGTATTTATTATATTTTAGGAGTTACATTCCACTACTATCATTATATATTTTGTTGCTCAACTCAGCCCCAATTTAGGCATTGGGAGATCTCAAATTGGCTCCCGTTTTGGCATGGCCCTGCATTTTTTGGATCCCTTTCTCACTTTCTGGCACCACAAAATGTTCCTGGCTAGTCTCGGTTGTTCCCTGACTCAGCCCTGTGTCAGCAGCTCCCCTAGGAGCTCTGGTTCCATTTACTGGAGACTGTTGCTCAGAGTCCCAGATCTGGGCACCAGGTGTGTTCCTTGCTGTGAGTTGTCACTGCTTCTTGGCCCTCATTCCATTTTGGATTCTCCCCACCTTCAGTGTGAGAAAGGTAGCGTCTTCTCCAGCCCCTCCATCTGAGCTCTGTTTTACTTCCACTCTTGGAAGTTACCGTTCAATGTTTCCACCCACCTCCCAGCCTTCTTCGCCCACTTTGTTCATCACACATCCTCCATGGCAAGGACAAGGGAAGTGTGGGGCAAACCTGACATACTTCCCAGGGTGCTGTGTGGGTTCAGCCCAAGGGGCTGCTGCTGGTCAGGGTGGTGTCACAAGTGACCAGCAGACAGCCACTTGCCTTGGACACACCCCTCAGACCCTGGGTTTAGGAAGGGACGGATTCATCCTGCTGCAGGAAAACTGGCCTTGTCTTAGGATTTAGAGTTCAAGGACCAGCTCAATTGTAACATTTTTTGTTTTTCTCAAATTTGCTTCAGTTTAACTGATTAAAAAGATTCTGGCTGAAAATTTGTAATCCTAAAATCCAAAATCCAGAATGCTCCAAAACCTGAAAATGAGCACAGACTTCATGCCACAAGGGGCAGATTCCACACCTGACTTTGTGTGGCGGTTGCAATCCTAATGCAGCTACACAAACTTTACCTCCAGGCCATGCACACAAGTAAGGGAAACATCACTCAACTCCAGTTAGTCTCAGCCACAGCCCTACTGTCACATTTTGCATATGCAAATATTCCCGAATCCAAAATGTCCTCAATTCAGAAACACTTCTGGGCCCAATCTCATCCAATCACGAACATTCAACTGTACCATGAAGTGCTGGCCTGGAAGAGAGATTTCCTGTTGAAACGCGGGTGGGTGGTCCCACCACAGCAAACATGCTGCTACAGGTGAGGCTATCAGAATGCTACGGGCTCTTCCTGTGCTTATGTGGGATTGCCCAAAGCCAGCGAGCGTGCGCGACAATAGGTGCTTTTATACACAACTGAAGGGAAAATAAATCATTTGGAAATGTCTAAAATAAATTTTGCAACACATTTTATGACGATTAAAAAACATTCATAATCTTTTATTCACTATTTTCCTTTTTGAGAATTGATTCTGAGGACTAAGCTAAAATATGAAGGATGAAAAGGAAAATAGGCAGAGATTTATTTTAATATTTTTATTTTTCACTATTTCACTTATTACTGTTGTTGTTATTATTTCACAGTAGTGGGGATTGAGGCCGAGCTGTTCTCATGGAGCTGCAGCCCAGTCCTTTTTATTTTCTGAGACAGGGCCTCACTACGTTGCTAAGCTCAAACTCGAAATCTTTCCGCTTCAGCCTCCCAGAGTGCTGGGATTACAGGTGCGTGTCACTCTGCCCAGCTAATTTTTACAATATAAATGTGAGGGCAAAACCCCCAAGATACTCAATCATAAGAAAAGTAACAAAAAATTATTGCAAATGCACCGGCAGAACACCATAAAACCATTAAACCGCTTCACAGTGCAATATAAAGTTTGAAAAGGAAGGTAGAGTAGCTGGTCAGTTGTACATTTGGATAAGACACACACACGCACACGTACACACACACACGCTGTTATTTATGAATATTTGAGAGACAGAGAATGCACCAGACATAACTAATAAGTACATCATTGTACTTTGTGTGTTGTTCTTTTCGTTCTAAGTTTTGACTCTTGCAAATCTCCCTGAAAGAGTCCAACCTGCATTGACAACAGTGCAGAAAGTAAGATTTTCCACATCTGGCAAGAATAAGTGAATGGGCCCAGCTGGTAGACTTGGCCTTACTAGCATTAAAAATTAGGTTTAATGAAAAAAAATTTTAGATAATGGTTCTCCACCATTATTTAACCACTCTAGGTGCAGCTAGAGTTACCTGAAAAACCTTTCCACAATGCATACCCACACATCCAACCCTCACACCAACCACACAGGGCACACAGTCATATACCCTATCTTGGTCCACATCCTGTCACCACGGCGGAATACGAGAACTGGGTGATTTGTGAAGGAAAGAGGTTTATTTCAGCTCATGGTTTTGAAGTCCAAGTTCAGGCAGCTGCATGTGGTGAGGGCCTCTTGCTGCATCAGCTCCGGGTGGAACACAGACGGCCGCATGGGTGCAAGGTGAAGAGGTGAACTTGACGGCACCTCGCTTCCTAACATATGGCCTTCTCTCGAGGCTGCCAGAAAGGCGTTAGTCCCTCTTAGCACCCAGTCACCTCCCAAGGGCCACCTGCCAGCATCGCCACAAGGCACTCAGATTCCGATGTGGTATTTGGAAAAGAGAGACTGTATTCAAACCACAGCACACAGGCACATGCACACACGGTCACTGGGACTAAGAGCCACGTGGCTAACTCTTCCTCCTCAGCCGGGCCTCACCAACAACAACTTGGGAAAACTGCTCCAAAGGGGGCAGCTCTTCCATCCTGCAGGCACAAAAAGAGACTGGGCTTCACACAGGCTTGTTCTCACAACCTATGAAACATATTTTCAAAATATAAAGAAATGCATGTAAACCAAAGAAAGAAGCTACTTACGATCCTATCAGTGTAGAATGGCCAGCTTGCCTTTTTGTGTATATTATGTCAAAGCGTTTGGAGAATGCACTTTAACCTTCTAAATGCCATCAGTTCCCAGCCTTTCCCAGGCTCGCGAAGGCAGGGCCGCGGGCTCGGGTTATGACCTTGTACACATTCTGCAGGTTTATGAAGTCACTTGCTTCTGTTTTTTCTGAATCAAATGCACGAATGACTGTAGTCCCTACAGGACTCGTAGCATCACAAGGAAAATGAAAGGAGCTATCCATATGAGACACTTAGAATAATGTTCGGCCAACAGTGAGCGCTCAGTACCTTTCAGTATTAACATTAACATTACCATTTGTCTGATTATTTCCATGAAAGAAACAATTCTTCCCATACAGAGGTCACGGGTCAGGGGCCACGGGAGAGGTTCAGCCTACAGATGTGTTTTATTTGGACCTCGTGGTATTTAAAAACATTAGTGAATTACCATCTAGAAAGTGGGAGATGGCGTATAAATTCAAGGTTTCTCACTTCCCTCACTTCCCTGAGCATCGGGTGGTCCCAGCCCCATCCTCCCTGACGGTGAAAACTGCAGAAGCTGGTTTCTGCTGCCCCTCCAGAGCCCCGTGACCCCCAGTTCAGGGCCACTTCACCCATTTCTGTCGGAGGCCCTGTCCCTGTGAGCACCGGGCTTTGCAGCCTCTTGTTTGTAAGTGGTTACCTCTTGTGTGGTTGAGAAGATGATGGGGTAGGAGAAGCAGGAGCTGATCAGGCCAGCAGGGTGTAGCCATCAGGGTCAAGGGGCAACCTCAATCAAGATCGGAGCAAAGTAGACTGAGGCTGGGCTCCTCTGCCTGGAATTTTGTTCGGTGGCTCCCAGGTCACCTGGCTTCAACACGAGACCTGGACCCCACATTGCTGCCCTATAAATGCTGAATCAGGGGTGGGGCAGGGTTGGGATTAGGGTTAGGGGCACAGAGTTCCCAGCAGACTCAAGTGGGAGGGAAAATGGGCTGAAGGACCCCAAGCGGAGCCATGAGGGCCACAGCCCTCCCCGAGGCCAAGGCCAGTGACTCATGCTCCCACACACTGGCCATCTTGGCCCTGGTTTGAGGCCACCATTGTTGGCCCGGAGCCCTTAGCGGTGTGTGGGAAAACTGCATCTTCAGAAAACAGCGTACTTGGCATGCTTCATTAATGGACCTTTCCTAGCCACGGCAAAAGGACAACGTCACCTGGACCGTGCCCTTTGCCTCGAGGCCTGCGTCCTCTCCAAGAGAAGTGTCCCCTGCAGCTGACAGCAAGGTGGGATGAGGTCAGCAGGGCCCAGGCAAAAGCTGCCAGGACTCTGTTCTTAATGCCAGGCCACCAGACCTCTCCCACCCTGAGTCAGCTCGACAGGCAGAGGAGAAACTCCTACTGTGACAATCTCAAGGTGGCAAGCCCTTACGCTAAACTTTCCCTCTCCCGATTTTCATGGAAATGAGTAGATGTGAGAATGGTGCTGAGAAGTGGGTGGATGGGCGAGATGGAAAAGTTGGATCCACAGCTGGGAAACTTCAGAAAGTGTCTCCACGAGCTGAGTCTGTGGTTGGCTTGAAGGGAGCGTGGTGGCTCCTGAGTACTGCGCGTGAGTCCCGGGAGGAAATGGGAGGGGAGTCCCTGTGCGCCAGCGCTGGGAGGAAATTGGGGTTCCTGTGTGTGTCCAGGGAGGGTCCTTGGTAGAGGGCTTGCTATGGTCTAGTTCTAAACGGCCCCGAATCCTCATGTTTGGAAGGCGATCGGATTATGGGGCATGATATTCGACTTGTTATTAGGAGGTGGGGTCTGGGGGGAGAGGCCATCACTGGGGGTGTGACAGGGAAGACTGTATCTCCTTCCAGAGGCCTTTCAGAAGGCCGTCTCCTCCTCTCTCTCTCTGCTTCCTGGCTGCCATGATGTGAGCAGCTTTCTCCCCCAGACCCTTCCCTCGTGCCGTTGCTGCACTGGAGCCAGCTGACTATAGACTGAATCCTTCAAAAACCACAAGCCAAAATAACCCTCTCCTCCTTTAAATCGTGAGTGTCAGGCATTTTGTTCCAGCACCGAGAAAGTGACTGAGGCCCAAGGAGCATTACAGTCAGGATGGCAGGCTCTGGGGGCACGAGGCTGGGACACTTCAGGGAAGAGCAGCAGGGTCAGGACGTGGGTGGATGGAGATCGTGGGGCACTCTGGCTGTCCTCGTTGTCTGGCTAAAACAAAGCTCTCTGACGGAAACTCTGAGGATGGGGTGAGGTTCCCACAACAACAGAGACTCCAGCAGGACCGGCCTGGCTTCCCAGCGCCCACAGAGCCTTCGGTCAGACACAGATTCCCCAAAGCAGGGCGCAGTCTCTTCGGGTGGACTGGAGCAGGCAGTCAGTCAGCAGAAGTTGGCAAGTCAGTACAACGCTGCTAGATCGCCTGTCCTTGTTGGCGACAAGGCTGTCCTTCGCCTGCAGCCTGAGGCCAGCTGGACTGCAGGGGACGGGAATGAAGCCGCGGGAAACACCTGCCAGGCCCCGTACTGAAGATCATCTCAGTGTGGCATCAGAGACACAGCCAGTTAGATCCTCATTCCAGACCTGCCAGTCCCCAGCACCAGGACCTTTGGGTCTCGGTCTCCTAACCCATTAGAGCAGGTTTTCTCAGCACCTGCCACACGTGGTAACACCTAGAAAGCACCTGGCCGGGGCTTTAGGACGACTGTTCTAACTGACCCTGCACCCAGTACTGGGCATGAGTGGGGGAGCATAAAAAACAGAACACTAAAGAACAATTCAGGAATTCGTCACATTTTTATCATATTGCAAAATTCTTACCCTTAAAAAAAGCTGGGTTGTGGAAGTCAAGGGCCTCTGTGGCCCGGGATCTGTGGCCTTCTAGGGGGACAGGGAGGGAAGCCCTCTCCCCTCCCCTCAGTCCTCTGACCCATGCACCTCACTCTCAGAGGAAGCAGAGACACCACAGAGCTCCTCCGCCTTGGCGGTGCCACACCTGCACTCTCAGGTCTTTGCGTCTTCTCTCTCTCCACTTGTCCTGCCCTCCTTTCCTCCCATGACTGCGAAGAGCCCCACTGCCACCCCCACCAAGTGACCACATCCAGCCTTTCGCTCCTGCTCTGGATCCCACCCAGAGCTTAATTCTAAAGCTCGGGGACAGGCTGACTCCCACTGCTGCATCTCCAGCATTTTGCATCCTGCATCCTTTCCCTCAGCTCATAGCATTCCCACCTTTAGAACACGCATCACCACCACCCGCACCACGCTCTACACCACCATCACCACCAGGGCCGCGACTCCTCCAGGTGCACGCACACCCCACACCCCCCGCTGCAGCGGGCACCCTTCCAGCTCCTTTCCCAGATCAGCTTCCTCAGACCCTCGTCCTCACTCACTGCCCCCACTGCGTCTGCTGTCACACTCCGTCCTCTGCTCACTTCCGTCTGGTTTCTGCCTCCGTGACCTCATGGAAGGGATCTCCCTGGGGACACTGGGCTGTCCAGTGGACGCCCTTGGCCCTTCCACCTGCCACGCCTCCCCCTCTGCAGCACTTCACGTGTTCTGGACACAGCACTCACTTGGCTTCCTCTTACTCAGGAGCCTCCTGAACCCACGTCCTTGCCCGCTCCGGAACAGGAAGTGTTGGGGTCTCTCAGCATCCTTCTAACAGACTCCTCTCGCTCCACATAGTCTCCGTGGAGGGATCGGTGAAGGGAACGGAACCAAGTGGTACAGGCCTCCAAGTTCCTCTCTCGAGAGCCTCTCCCCCTCTACCCACCCCGGAAGTTCTGCTTCTACTAACTGAGTGCAGGAGCTGGAGGGAACAGCGAGGCACACAAAGCGACCCCCATATAGGCACCGCCGGGGCCGCCCTTCCACGTGGCTTATCTGTAATAAAACTGATAGTTTGGTTTTCACCTGTCAGGTACTAGTGCTTGTTTCTCAATTGTTTAAGGACTTGGAAGGAGAAGAAAGAGGCGCTGTTTATCGCATTCAAACTCCAACATATGTCTGGTTTCCCTGGTCACAGCAAACGCCATGAAGACCATCTCCGTGTTGTTCGTTCTGGTTTGCACACCCAGCACAGTGCCAAGCACACAGTTTTATATCATAGTCCAGTTTTCAAAACACTTTTGTATGAGCATTGCATTTAATTTTTACAGCAATAGTACCCTGCGTCCCCAATCTCCCAAACCCACCCTTAAAGTTAGGGAGTAACGTCTCAGATTAAGCAATGCAGACTCTGCGCCATCAAATGACTCTGTTTGCAGGGTACGAAGCCAAGTTTTCCCAAGATTAATCTAGCAAACTTTCTGAGTCTCAGTGCTGCCATCGGGGTTGTGTAATCCGAGCATGTGACCGGATCCACACAGACTGCTGTGAAAGACACGCGCAGTCAAGCAACTGGCTGGCGTGATCACGCTTTTCAAATGTGTCAGCTCTTTGAGTTTCTGGAAGGGTGGAAAGTAACAATGAAACTAGACAAAATGTCAAAAACAACGATTTTGTGACTGAAAGTTGACCAGCCATACAACAAATAGAGAAGCATTTATTCAAGATAAATGACTGAAGTGGGAAAAGTGGAGTCTGTGGTGCTTTCACCGGGCTGCTCCATCCCCACCTCAGCTCTGTCAACGCGGCCCTCGAGTGTTTACCAGAAGAGCGCACCTCAGAAACCAGCAGCTGCCCGCCAGGAGATGTGGACCTCATCCTGAGTCCGACGCGGAAAATCCCCACGCTCAACGCGGTTGGAAATAAATAGCAAGCTCAGGCGGCAGATGAACAGGAGAGGAGATGTCTTGGTTCACCCGATGCATAGATACTGCCTGGAGCAAGCAAGATCTTTGGACTACTAAGAAATTTAACAGGAAGCTCCAAGTCAGGAGATAATCATAGTGGGCTCTAGTAAGTTTCCGTATATCCCTGGAGACTTGCACAGAAAGTTGTGGCTGCACCCAATGGTGTGCGAGGACAGAGAGGCCCTTGCTGTCGCTACAACCCTGGCTGAGGAGGAAGCCTCCGATACACACACAGGGGACATGAGACCATCCAGCAGAAAGGCAAAGCCAGGAAGACGCATGAACTGCCTGAACTTTGGATGCATCCCCAACCCACAGACAGATTTATCTGCAAAGGCAAGAGAGCTCCCTGATTCTGGATAGCTGAGCACAGACTGAGAAACCATTGCACATTAGTAACAACCCTGACTTCTTTGAAAAGCCGAGCAGACACATTAGCTGCTGAGGGGCCCAACAGCCAAAATGAGATGGCAGAAGAAGAAATAATCAGCAGACTTGAAAATGGATCAGTAGAAATGGTCCAAGGAAAAGAGTAAAGAAAAAGGAACAAAGTCCTGCAAAACTGGGAGAGGCCACCCAACGTATCAACACACATGCACCAGGATTCTAGCAGGAAAGCAGAGAAAAAGGTGAAAAACACAAGCAACTATCTGTGCCTGTGGACTCTGCATTATGGATTCAACCAACTGCAGATGAAAAATATTCGGGAAAAATTATGTCTGTGTTGAACACGTATGAAATATCGTGTTGAAGAGATAGTTTCTGGTCATCACCCCTTAGACAACAGAGTCTAAGACTATGTAGCATTTACATGTATTCAATCTAGAGAAGATCTGATGTACATACACATGGGTTATATGCAAATATCATGCCATTTTACATAAAAGACTTAAGCATCCTCTGATGGTGGTATCTGTGCTGGATCCTGGAACGAATTTCCCATGCACACTAAGTGAAAACTGTATATTCAAAGAAATAATGGCCTAAAACTTTTTCAATTTGATGAAAAACATAATTTCTACCTATCGAGAAACTCAATGAACCTCAGATAGGACAACACAAAGGTTTGCACCCAGGGGCAACATAGATACACTGCTGGATTCTGGAGTCAAAAAGCAAATTTTGAAAGCAGAAAGACAAGAATGACATCCTGCAGGAAAAAAAAAAATCACAACGAGGTTAACATCAGACTTCTCATCAGAAACAGTGGAGACCAGATGGTAATGGAATTTCCAGAAGAATAAAAGAGGGTGCTGGAGGCTGGAGCTGTCAACCAAGGATTCCATATCGGGCAAAACTATCCCCTTGACTCTTGATTGTACCCTTTGATACACAGAAGTTTTTAATTTTGATGAGGTCCAATTTATCTAGTTTCAATTTTGTTGTCTTTTGCTTTGGCATCATATCCAAGAAATCATTGCCAAATCCAGCGTCATGAAGTTCCCCCGTGTTTTCTTCCAAGTGTTCAAGACGTCCTTGGTTGGTAACCTCGGAGAGCGCTGCAGCCACAGTCCTCAGCATCTCTAGACTGCGTGTTAGGCACTGGGAACCCCAGAGGGTCTGTATCAGCAGCTGAGCCAAGCCGTGCTGTTACTGTCAGGAACGGCAAAATCAGGGCCGGAGCGGGCACGCCCAGGGTCCAGCTGGGTCCTCCTTTCTGGGGGCCTTCACAGTGAGCAAGGTCACTGTCAAGCAGGCCAGGCAGAGCAGACGGCAAGCCCGAGGGCCAGAAGCCGAGTCCCGCAAGGCCACTTTTCACATTTCCACTGCTGCTTGTTAATCAGCGAGGCTGAGCAGCTCCTTCGCACCAGCTGGTGTCGCAGGAAATTCCCAGAATAGGTAAACGTGAAATAAATGATCTACGCCACTGAGTCTCAAGGGGAGGAGCTGCACAGCCTCGGTCATTCTCTCCCGCTCCCCGCGAACAGGTCGCCTGTCACGGGAGACAGAGGAGCAGCCCTGACCTCACGGAGGGCTCGCGGAGAAACGTCGCAAGCTTCCAGCTGGGCAGAGCAGTGCGGAGGGTGCACGTTAGGAGTGGACACTGATTTCTGCACAAGTCTGATTTAAACAGACGGATGACAGCACACAGACCAGCACGGAGAGGGCGGCCGGCCCTCATTCTCTTCTCCAGTCACCAAGAGACACATCTGGCGCCTCTGGCTTGAGCGCTGCGAGAGCGAACAGCCCTGTGTCGGGGTTCTGGGCGTTCGCAGCAGCGACTGTGAGGTTCCCGCGAGAAGGGAGCGTGCGGCTGCTGCGGAGAGGACCGAGGTGTCTGGGGGCGGCGGGGCGGGCTTGAGTCACGCTGAGCCTCCGCCTGTGGTCAGCAGGGTGCAGGCCGCCCTCCGCTTCTGCTGGGTTCCGCCGATGCCCCTGGGGGCCATTTCCTGATCTCGCCTGTGTCTCCGGCCCAGCTCATAGCTCCTCATTCCATCTTCTGGGGCTCAGATTCCCTAGAGGGGAGAGCTGGGCGGAGGAAGGTGGAGGCACAGAGCAGAGGATGAGCCACTTATGAGACGATGCTGAGCAAACTCTGCCAGAAGCAGCTTCTTGTGGGGACCCACGTCCGTGGCCTGCAGGACCTGCGTCCTTCTGGGGGTGAGGCGGCCTTGAGACTCTTGCTGTCACTCCCCCAGTGAAGGACCCATAAGACATAAGCACACACATGTGCACATGCACACACACACACCAGCATCGCATGCGCACACATGTGCACACGTGGGGGCGCCGAGGGTGGCCAGCACAGGGTGGCCCTGCACCCAGCCCAACGATCTTGGGCTCTACGAAGATCCCTTCATGGACCTTCCACACCGAAGGGCCCCCTCCCGAGGACCTTCTCCCCCTGGGTCAGTGTTCCTGGGACTGTCACTGTGTGGTGTGCACAGTGTGTCCACCCCACCCCTCTCTGCAAAGTATCCCCCCTTGTTCCCCCATGTGTGCCTCCCAAGCCCTCTCTCTTCATCTCTGCCTGCCCCTGGTTCGTTCACTACTCAGTGACACGCAGAGTGGCTTTGTGACTAGGATCCTGGCCCTGCAGCCTGACACTTGCCCTTCCTACCTCCTCCAGATCCCATGACCTTGGGCAGGCTGCCTGACCTTGGTATGCCTCCAGGCCTGCTTTGTAACTGTCCAGGTAGGACTTGCCGAGGTCCAAATCCCATAATTAATTAGTCACTTTGGGAAGACAAGGAGGGAGTGGAGTTGGGTGGAGCCCAGACAGGGAGCCTTTGCCCTTCCTCCCGACACTCAGAGCAAGAGCACGTCTTAACCACCCAGAACAAACGCCTGGCTCAGAAACACGAGCTTTAGGAGGTTTGGGTTGTGGAAAGTGATTTTCCTTCGGGCCTTTTAGCACTGCAAAACCTTTCAGTGATGTGCATGTGCTCTACCGAGAAGAACTGAAATTCGTTAAAATGTTGGACCAGGGTTTTGGGAGGAGGTGCTGGCTGCCAAAGCCCATGTGGTCCTGGGGAGGAGCGGGCCTTGTACAGACAATGACGAGCCATAAATTCTGATTTTTCTCTGAGACATCATGATCTTTAAATGGTGGTGAATAATTCAGAAAGGCTTTAAAAGCAACGCGGGGGACTCAGCCGACCTGCAGGCCACTTATACTTCAGTGGTGCCATTGTGGTGCATTGTGGTCCAGCTGTGTCTGACTGCAGCCCCGAGACATCGTCTGCATCGTGTCCTGCACGGCTGTGACCAGTACTGCAGCCCCGGAGGCCTGAAACAACCCAGACTCAACTCTGCTCCAGAGGTCAGAAGCCCGGCGCCAGCTTCCCTGTGCTGAGGCCAAGGTACCGGCAGGTGGGTCTCTTCCAGGGCTCCAGGGAGGCGCCGTTCGCCTGCATTTCCTGCTCCACACTACGACCTGTCCAACCCGACCCATAAGTCCCTCCCGTGAGGGCTTCACAAGCACACGGGGTCCCTCAGGTAATCCAGGCTCGCCGCTCCGCCTCAGAAGCCCTCGTCCCGTCACTTGCATGTACCCCATTTGCCATTGAAGGTGACAGATACAGCATCTGGGGCTCACGATGTGGGCATCGTTGGGACGACCGTATCAGCTTTTCAGCTGTGTGTTGACCGCTGATAAGTTGTGAGAACAATTGAATGAGCTCTAAAGAGCCTTTGAAAAATCCGCGGCATAGAAAACTAGAATCATCCTGGGTACCACACCCGGTGCAGGTGAGGGGTGCCTGACAAAACTGCTCTCCCTGGCCTTCGACCCTCTCTACACCCACAAGCACGCACGTGTTCACCAAGCCCGGGCCCAGGTGGGGCACAAGCGTGTGTGGGCGCAGCGCCTAGAGGGCCGCCCTGAAGGCACAGGGGGACCGGGAGCGCCAGCGGTGTGGCCTTCGGCTAAGTGGATTCTCCTCTCCGGCTGTGTTTGCTGGCCGCCGAAACAGACCGTGACACTGCTGTCCCTGGTTGTCGTGAAGATCAAATGAAAATATGTGAAGGTTCTTTGGTGGTACTCAGCGCTCGTAGTTGTAAGGCAACCTAGTTAACGCAGTTAGGGTCGGAGAAGTACAGAACCGCCTTCAATGAGAAAAGCCTTGTAAGGAAACGTTTAAAGTACCTGCCGTTCCCTCTGTCGGCCACCAGGTGACACTCTTGAAACACAGGGCCGTGGAGGGTGGCGAAGCGCCGCCTGCCAGCCGGCGGAGTTTGGTGGTGCGCGCTGGTAGTCCCAGCACTCTGAGAGGCTGAGGCAGGAGGATCCCAACCTTGAACTCAGTCCGTGCGACTTAGTGACTTAAAGAATCGCTGTCTCAACAAAGAAAAAGGGTCAGGGATGTAGCTCTGTGCAAAGGCCCTGCGTCCAATCAGCAGTACTGGGAAGGGCTGGGAGTGCGGGTCCTACCCCTGCTGAGAGCAGTTCTTGCGTCCTACATCAGACGCTGACCCCTGATGTAGGGGTCCGCTGCGTCCGCCAGCACCCCCGCTCCCTGCTCATCCCCACCACACTTCCAACGTGCTGAGTCCCCCCCCCCGCCCCC